>JASDQU010293159.1:14323-24559 GCA_032191745.1 Picea mariana
ATTCCATGGAATTTTGCATTCATTTCGGCATTCCGGTATTCGGCAATTCGGCATTCGTGTGACCATGCATCTCAACATTCCCAGTTTCAATCCCTGAAATGGAGCTTGGTTGCTCTAGCTCTTTCCTCCATCTCTCGCTGATGTGACCAAGGGTAGTGACCACATCCTTATGCATAAGGCACTTTCGCGATTTCCCATTTTGTGAGTCTGGAGATGAGGCATCTCGACTCACCAAGTCACGATCCCCGATACCCCGAAATGGCGTGGGATCAACGATCCCGATCAACACTTGATCTGACAGCTCAGATCATTTCGCGATTTCGCATATCGCGATTTCGACATTCCTGTGGTGATTATTCTTTGACATCTTCAACTCTCAATTCGTGAAACTCTGAAATGGACTGAGATCAACGGTCCAGATCAAACCTTGATTCAATGGTTGCGATTCAATTACGATTTTGCATATCGCGAAATCAGGATTTCTATGGATGATATTACTTGACATCTCCAACTCCCGATCCCCGAAACTCCGACATGGACTGGAATCAACAATCCAGATTCAACCTTAATCTGACGGCTGAGATTAAATCGCGATTTCAGATATCGTGATTTCGAGAGGTTAGGGAAAATTGTTCCTTTGACTCTCCAGTCAGCGAACTGACGATCTATCCCCACGTGTCCTGCCTGAAGATGGACAGTCCTCCTTCTTTCGGGATTTTGTGAGCCCTCTACTCCTTGCACTTTAAAGAACGTGCAGGTTCTCCTTGATCCAACAGTGGTCGGACCCTACACTCAGATCTAATGCCCAATATCTATCCTCCATATCTACGCACTCCTCTTGTCTACATTGAGATCTGACGGTCATCGGGAATTCGGGATGGGATCCAACGATCACCGACGCTTCTCCTCCAAGCTTACACATCCTCCTTACTTGGAAGAATTTATAAGTGTCAAAGGCCTCGACCTTTGATCCGCCTGTAATCCTAAGTACGCTATCTCCCTTGAGCTTTAGCCATGAGTTAACCTCATCCCTGGTGCACACCTACGCACTGCATTCGACTATGCGCTAATTCCTCCTGAGCTTACGTTGTTCCTATTTTTCCATCGATGCACACTCTGATCCTGCCATCAATGACAAGAGCATACTGCCTATAAAGCATGCCAACTATCCTCTGCAGCGTCTTCCCAAACTGCTTATGATGCCTGTCTGTTACATTCTTCCTATACCCATGCCATCTTCACTATTGTACTTGCCATCAATGACAAGCATACGCTACCTGTTAAACATTTGCCAACAAAGCTTTGTTATTTAAAGACAGAGTAATTCAGTTAAAACGGACCCAGAACATCCTTGAGAATCTGAGATTCTCAAGTTGTTTGTATGATACAAAAGATCTGTTATCTTCACAAAATCTGGAAAAAGAATCTTGATCACCATCGTGAGCCAAAACGTGTAACAGCTTGAGGATCGATCTTCAGGATTCGAATTTGAGCAACATACCAGCTTCCAAGATCGGTGGACATCTGTTGCAGCAGGTGTAACAACTTCCAAGATCGGTGGGCAGTTGCTGAAATCATGTAACAGCATGCAGAACTAGCGCACAGCTGTAGCAGCTGGTGTAACAGCAGCGATCTTCTTCAAAACTTGGTTGTTCTACATATTTTGATCATTAGTTGAACATTCATGGGTAAAATATGAGAAACGCTTCCAATCAAACATGTTAAGTAAATATAAATATAAAAGAAAGATCAATGATTCATACCTTGGGGAAAGGTTCTTAGCACACATTATAATGGGCATTTAGCATAGAAATGATAGGGTTGAATGAGAAAAAGATATAGTGAAAAAGGGACATTTCTGGGTCCTAACAACTGATTTCACAGGAATAGGCGGGTTTCGTAGAAGGAAGGCAAATACTGGACAACATCATCCATGCCCATGAGATTATACACACACTGAAAATCCAAAGGAGAGGGGGGGATGATAATCCAACTTGACCTGGCGAAGGCTTATGACAAAATTAGATGGCACTATATGACCAAGACACTGGAAGCATTTGGCTTCGAACAACATGGGATCAACTGGATCGTCAATCTAGTCTCAACGACAAGCTACTCACTTCTAATCAATGGAGCCTCAGCAAAACCCTGCTGGCCTTCGAGAGGCATCAGACAAGAAGACCTGCTATCCCCTTTCTTATTCATTCTGATGATGGAAGGGCTCAGCAGAAGCATAAAAAGAGCAACTGTAGTAGGGGAAATAAAAGGTATCAAACCTTTCAAAAATTGTCCAACCTCCACACACCAACAATTCGTTGATGACACCCTCCACATGGCACACCCACGGTCAAGGAAGAAAAATCCTATAAAAGAATCTTAGAATACTTTGGGGAGGCCTCAGGGGCAAAGATCAACCACTCCAAATCCATGATCTATTTCTTCAACATTAATCCTGCAATTCAAAGAAACCTGGCCAACATACTGGGGTTTGAACACAAAATGCTCCCAACGAAATATTTGGGAATCCCCCTGACGGACAAAGCATGAAAAATGACAACGTGGGAAGAAGTGATCAACAAACTGTAGGAGAGGGTAAAAAATTGGACGTACAGAACTCTCAACTTGGTGGGGAGGCTTATCCTTACCAAAGCGGTTCTACAAGAAATCCTGACGTATATGATGTCAGTGTTTCTCGCTCCCAAAGGAATACTACAAAAGATAAGAGCCATTCAAAGAGATTTCCTATGGCGAGGTGTTGAAAATAAAAGGAAATGGACCCTAGTGGCATGGGAAAAGGTATGTAGACCAAAAGGCAAAGAAGGCCTGGGGTTACAAGACCCACATGTAACCAACGAAGCCTACGGGGAAAAACTCTGGTGGAGATGGGTCAAGGACAATTCAGTATCGTGGGAAAACCTCTGGAAGGCCAAGTATGCCTCCAACATCAACGACCAGGATCGAATTTGATTCATGGACACAAGGGCAAGATCAGCCATCTGGAATCTCTCCTATCGCAACAAGAATTGGATCCATAAACATAGCTTCTGGGAAGTCAGAAATGGTAAAACAACCAGATTCTAGGAGGACGCATGGCAACAGGAACCCAGACTGGAAAATCCAGACAGGGAGGAGCTCCAACAGGAAATGATAGCGCAAGGCAAAAAAAAATCCACCACTACTAGAAGCAAAGGAATGGTAGCGACAGATGGAGGATCTGGGACAAACTTAATCCACAAAATATAGACTGGATCGCAACTCTAACAAAAGAGGTGGAGGGGGAACTGGGGAAAAGGAAAATTGCAGTCTCAGAGGAAGAGGACCAATTAAGGTGGGGCAGGAAAAATGGTGGGGAATTCAACTTAAAAGAAGCACAATATTACATCGCGAACCAGGACCAAGAAGAACAGGCACAACGGTGGGGAAAGATTTGGGACAGCCATGAATGGCCAAAAATCAAAATGTTTGAATGGTTAGTTCATCACAACTAAATTATAACCTGGGAAAACCTCAGGAAAAGGGGTTATATAGGTCCATCTTGGTGCCATCTCTATCAAGCCAAGGAGGAAACTACCAATCACCTCCTCGGTGAATGCAGTTATACAACAAAGATTTGGGATTGGGTGGCAGGCATCTATCTCCAATCCAATATGATCTGAGGTAACATCAACGCAACCATCAATAATTGGAGTGAAAGTTACAGCGAAAATGAAATGGTGAACCTCTGTTGGAATCTAACGTCGGGGATGATCATCTGAAAATATGGAAAGAAAGGAATCGACCCCTCTTTAGGAATGAAATCCTAACGGAAGGAAAGCTCAAGGATAAAATAATCTCACAAATACGAGATACAGTGTAGAGCCGCAACTGCGAGATGAAAAAAGCGCAACTCACAGACCAGGAGTCCCGCATCCCGGATTTTTTTCACCTAAAATATGGGCACAACAGCAAACCGGTAGGGCAGGAACCGCAACTCCAAATAGGCGACCGCAACTGGACCCCCCCCTTTGTTAGGGTTCCTCAAATTAAATTTTGACAGGGCAGCAAAAGGAAACCCAAGGGTGGCAGGGATGGGAGGGGTGATCAAAGACAGTGGTGGTAACATCATCCGGTTGTATGTTGGGAGTATGGGAAACTCAACCAACAATGTAATGAAATTTGGAGCCCTGGACCTAGGCCTTGAAATCCTATGTCGCGAAAGGATGACAAACACTATCGTGGAAGGCGACTCCAACCTGGTCATCAACACGGCTAAGAGACTCCAAAATGGCACCAGAGTGGGCAAGGTTCAGAGACATTAGCGCCTAGCACATTCCTTACAAAAAGTCCAGGAGCATCTGAAAACTTTGAACACGGTGGAGTTTCGTTGGTTCGCAGGTCAGCGAATGGTTTGGTGGACAAGCTAGCCAATGAGGGGGTTGGAAAGGAAGGTCTAGAACTAGACACTACCTGAATCAGCATCCCGAATGGACAACTCAAAACAAATTGCGTCCAACTAGCGACAAAAGACCATGAAGGCATCTTAAGCAAGGAATGTCACATTGAGGAGGGCAGCGTAAGGCCTAGTGGCAGGCACGCAGGACCCAGGCCGAATATACCTGCCTAACACTCGCCCACCAATTACCATGCAAGATCATCATAAACAGTAGGCGGGGTTACGACAGCAAATCCCTTTCGATGGTAAGAGTTGCAGGGAAAGCATGTGGGAAAGTACAGACAGCAAACCGCATGCAACGAGTGGCGTAAGGCGTGAGGGAGTGACATGGTCCAAACTCGATCCACCATGTCAAAGTACAAGTACGAAAAGAAGCACAATCGGATCTCAAGCGAGCAGGGCCAGGGTCTCGCATAGGGATAAAGGTCAGGTCATCATGATCATATGAGCAGCAACAGGGAAAAAGGATGGGAGTGCTCACCACTACGGCCAAACCATGATTGGAAGGACAAGCTCGCAATAGGGGATGATCAATAAGAAGAGAGACAGTAGGAATAGCCGCAAACAGAAGGAGCGCAGCTGCAAGGGCTATTACAGATACAAGGGTAGGGAAAAGAAGAATCCATGTGAAGTGAGGCATAGGCTGAGTATCCATCCAAGGAGCTGCAACAGGCCAAGAGAGATGGTGTGAATGAAGTGAACGCATAGGAAGAGGAATCCCCTTGAAAAGGAAGTTCTAAATAGTCCACGGTGGGTGTCAAGAATGGAGCAGGCGGCAAAATATGTAGAGGGCACCTTCCAAACTCTGGTTGCACCGAAAGGAAAAGAGACCATTACTCGGTGGAAAAAGTAGATAAAAAAAAATGCAAAGGAAAAGGATGGGATGCACTGGCACAGGAAGCAGATTAGATAACTGATCTGAGGGCCACGTAGCCCAAGGAAACCCTCTACCATAAAACAGTGGAGATGGCATGGCTAACTAAGATGATGATTGGCAAAGTGAGTTCGGAAATGGAAGAAGCCAGACAGGAGGAAAACAAGGAACACAAGAAAATATTGGACGAAATCCTAAGTCACCTCAACAGTCTGGAAACTATTACCAAACTGTTAGTTGAGGTCGAGAAGGACCAGAAATCCAAGATGGAGTGGTTGGTTGCTCAATTCCACCTCTATCTACGCTATGTCCATCACATGGACATCACGCAAGCCGATGGACACGGTGCGCCAGCCTACATCAGGAAGACTCACACGATCTCCCAGAAGGATGAGAACAAGAGCCAGGCGGATGGTTGAAAGAAACACATCATTGTCCTGGACTAGTGAATGGTTATTCTAATGGAAGGAATGCCAGATGTAGTCAGCTCAGTTCGGCCACTACCCACTCGGGTCTAGTGGATTGTCTCAGCTTTAGATTTTTATGTTTATGTTTCTTATCTTTTTTCAAAACTGGTTACGGTAGGACTGGCCTAGTTTCCCATGGTGGCAGACCAGTCCCACCCCTCGTATATATCAGCAAGCGCAACTCAGGAACCCCTGGTCTAGTTTCCTACTAGGCAAACCAGGATGCCCCCCTTTTTTGTATTATAATATTTTTGCAGTAATACAGCTTCTTACACTCACTTACAAAAAAAAATGTATAGCATCATAAATTAATCAAGAATATATAATTTGATGAAATTTTTAAAAAACTAATGACATATAGTATCTTTAATAATGTTAAAAACGTCAAATTTTAGGGTTATAAAAATAAATAAATAAATAAAAAGAAAAACATCATAAAAAAATCATTTTAAACTAAATTGAAAAAAAATATTTGAACAAACAGTTGTCCATACTCTATAATCAATAATATTCAAAACATCCAAAAACTACCTACAAAAAGGGTAATTTTGGAGCACCACTTTTTTGAAATGGGGGTAATAGTGGTGACTGAATGTGACCTCTAAAAAAAACAAGGACTCTTGAGGATTCTCCTCGAGTAGGTAACTATATTAATAATGGATTCGCTTCTTAAAAGGATGCAATCATTGAACTTGAAGAAGAGCAAATACGCATTACATAAAATGATGTCAAAAAGAAATATCCACTCACAAAGTTTGCCATGGTGACACTCTCTATATTGAAATAAACCACAAAGATCAATATGGTGAATATGGCAACCACAAGTCCCAAGACCTCAACAGGACATCACCAGTTATCTCCAACACTAAGATCAAATGCTCTTAGAAGGGAGTGAATGGTGTGGTACCAAGTGAGTGTTATGTAGTATGTGATTCCATATTTCTTGTATGGCTACAAGAGTATGAATTTGGATACTAGTTATAGTTGTATCTACTTCTTCATTATGCTTTGAGCTCAAAGAATTTTAGGAAGGAAGGGCATGTTGTATCTTTAACACGAGACAAGAAGAAATATGTATGTAAAGCATGTACTTATCATATATGTTAATAGTTAAGTTCCATAGGCTAGTAATGACACAATATGTTATTTTGTTGGGTATGTGTTATATTCTTTGTACGACCAACCCCACATGTTGTATTGTGCCACACACAATGGGGGGGTCACAAGGGGGGGTGACAACCTCCCTTGTCCAGGGGGTTGCATTCGTTTTTTTGGTTTTCAGCGCACAGTGTTCACTTTTGGGGGTTTTGTGGCACATTGGTAGATTTGTGGCTTCCAACCCATGTTTTTCTAATTCTGATTAAGGAATTAGGGTTGTAGTCTAATCCGGGTCAATGGATTAAGGGTTTTGGATGCCACCGGATCCTATATAACTATGGATGTATGGCTTCTAGCCCATGGTTTACTAATTTCGATTAAGGAAATAGGGTTGTAGTCTAATCCAAGTCAATGGATTAGGGGTTTTGGATGCCACGGGATCTTACATATATATATATATATATATATATAGTAAACAATGAAGTTGGATGATGACAAATAAGAATTAGAGGTGCGGCTCTAAACAGGTTGTTGGTTTTCCCAGTTTGGGTTTCCAGGATAAATCTCTGTGTATATGTGTGATTGCAATTGTGTTCTTTTATGTTTTAAGAATCTATGTGTGCATTGCATTATTATAAATGTTTAAAAGGTTATATTATTAAATGTATGTTTTGTATAATCGAGCCTATTTTTAATAAAGTTAAATAGTGAACAAAATCAACCTCTTTTTTGTTCAAATTCTTTCCCAAATCCAATAAGAATTTTACTAAAAATTATAGTTCCACTTTATTAATAGGAACTTTGACTATGGAACTTTAGCCTTGGAGGTTTTGGCCCATTTTAAGACAACCCAAATCATCAAAATTTTGAAAAATGAATAAATAAAGGCATAATTTTTCCTAACTAAAAAAAAGAGTTTAATTTGTCCACTTTTTAACTCTCTCCTTAAATTATTAATAATAGGATTGAGGGTAGTTTTTGAACAAAGCATTTTTAAAGTGGAGGGCATATTATGTCCCTATACACAATGTATTTTCTACATGAGTTAGTTTATTCATTATTAATTATCACTAAGTTATTCAGATTACTCATATTAAAATAAATCGTGAAGAGGTGTTAGTTACATGCATTAATGACTAACCATTATTATAGTAGAGATGCATCATATGAGAGTTGTATTAAAAGGCGTATCTCCTCACCTATAATCATGCATCCGATTATCAATATAATCAAATCTTGTTTACTCATTTGAATACCAAATACATGGATATGTCTTCCTCTATATTCTAGAACTTGCAATTGGATTCCAACAACTTGCAATTGGATTCCAACCTTTGGGTGTGTAGATGCCCCCAACCACTTGTCCTTTTCATTATTGTTTATTTAATCTTACTTCTATTTATTTTTGAAGTAATTTCATTACGGATATCAAAACACTTCGCCTCTCTTGATATGACAAAAAAAATCCAACACTAAAATATATATCCATCACCTACCTACTTATATAGGTTAGGCAATGACAACTTCTTTTAATTAAAAGTTAATTAAAGTTAAACATGTCACTTCTCTTGGATAAAATTAAATCCTAGTGAGGAGAATATCACCAAGCCTACTTTACAAACCAATGAAGCTCCCAATCTATGAATGGCTCCGTGATTTGGACAAGCACATTAAAACAATGAATCATCCCAGGATAAAATGTATTCAATAACATGCTTTATAGTGACATCACATTGATTTGATGGTAGGAGCCAAGCTTTAAAAGTAGAACTCAAAGTAGGTTGACGAAGAATCTATTTGTCCCATAAAGGAGGGATGAGAACATCTTATATTAATACGTTAATATGGTACAAGTTTAATATTTTTTTTGAATTGATGATATCACTAAAATAATTTAAATTTTATTTTATTTTTTGTATGTATAAATTTTTTTTTTCATTCATATAAAATTATAAATTTTAATTTTAATTTTCATTAATATAATCGAAACATCCACTCGAAACATCCACTTTAATATGATAGAGATATTTAAACCCATACATTTCTCATAGAAAAACAAAGACTTTACCAATTGATTATGAATTATTCATTGATTTAGTCCAATATATTCTATTGTCTTATAGTATGCTTATGATTTTGTATACTATATTGTCTTATCGTATGCTTATGATTTTGTACTTATTTGATTAGTACAAAAGAAGAAAGTATGGTCAAGCTTTTTGTGGACATTTATTGCACTTCCCTACCATAAAATTGTTTCAGAACTTATTTGTTTTTGTATTTAGTTATATTGATCAAACATGACAATGGTTTAATGGTGAGGATGGTGGCATGACATGGTGGGTATTCATTAAGATTTAATTCTTCCTACAATAAAACTAAAAAAAATTGAGATTGTACATAAGTATGTTAAATTATTATTAAGATTATTTGTCATTACAATAAACAATAAATTTTAGGAGATTTTCAAATCAAAAGTGGAAGTAATTCAAATTGAAGTTTAGATTGCAAAATTTGATGTAATTCGTATTAATGGCAATTGTCTATTCAAGTGTATCAAGGATATCTTGATGAGTTATTGTACAATATACACATTGGTTAAATTATAATATTATTATCATCAACTCGAACCCTGATATGGGCACTTGAATTAAGTAAGTAGTGGAAGTACAAGAGTTTAGACAACTTGAGCCTTTGGAGCTTTGAAGACGTGATTACATCTACTCTAGATAACCTACAATCATACAGTTTATTCACATGCCTTTGAGGACATAATAAGGTAGGTTTTAGGGTCAGTAGTGATTAGATGTGTGTTGTGAGATGGGCCTCTTTAAAATCAACTAGTCTAGTCCCTATTGGAGTTGATCACGATCCTTTTAGCCTTTGAGTTAAGCAATGATCCATCTCTTCTTTGTTTTTTGTCGTGTTTTATTAGGTAATGCCTAGCAATATTCTAGTTCATCTTTCATTTGTTAGGATGTTTAAACACATAGGAGTTAGTTAAGATCCAATTGGTCTAATGTGTCTTTAGGTAATGTGTGTTTCTTTAGTGTGATTCCTCAATGTGCATTTGTAGTTATGTAATCCAACAGTCACGATATGCTTTAGACATAAGGTGACCCCACGGTTCATATTCTCCTCAATACTAACGACTATATTGATCTATGGCTTAGCACCCAATTGATCCATGTTCTCCATTTAAAAAGCATGGAGAGTCATTTTCTTATGATCAATTGTGGTATACCTAGGGAGGTAATATGGGGTACCTAGGGAGGTACCCAATGGGAATGTAGTTATGTGTTATTAGTGGAAGTCATTTAATATATGGGAATGTGGTCATTCAATGTAAGGTGGACTAGGTCCAC
>JASDQU010293160.1:0-14302 GCA_032191745.1 Picea mariana
TTTCATTATGCCATTTCAGAGAGCAGTTAGATTCAGGAAAGAATTCTTTATGGTTGATATTTTTGGTCCTCTGTGATCAAGGGAGAAATTTTTGTTTATTCTTAGATATAAATTGTGAAAGGAATATGCTAGCTCATATTCGCAGGTCGCAAAGTTTGTGGAATATAATGGATCTGTAATAATTCCACATTTTCAACAGGAAGATTTGAAGGAAGGAGTTGAGCATTCGGTTCAAGATTTAAGGATCAAGTCTACAACATCAAAGAACATATCCAGATTTGGTGAAGCCTACTTGAAAAATTATTAATGATGACATAGCACATCTGGCAGCATACTAGTTTGAAGATCCATTTGTTCAGGAAAAGATCAGCAGTTTTTTAAGGCATGAATTAAACAGTCAAATGATAGGATCAGATTTGGGTATAATCTCTAGGTTTGAAGGGGTATTCGATTCCAAATTTCCCAAATCTCTTGCATTCAAATCAAAGATTTATGCTAATTTTTGTTTAATGATAAGATGCAGGACACTTAGCAACAATGAATCACCAATCAAAGTTCAACTCCAGATTCACAACAGGGGATTCAATCAGTGATTTTAGGCAGCAATTGGGCATTTAATCTACAATTGAAATTCTCAAGCCAGAAAATCAGCGGACAAATGGAAAATCCATCAACAACCTCAGCTATTCGGGACTTTGGCAACCAACTTTAGTTTTGAGTTTGTTTCGATTAGATTTTGTTGTTAGATTGAAGATTTTTATTTTATTTTACCAAAGACATTTTATTCAAAATAGGCAAGGTAATATGCCTATTTAATGAGCAATTTGTAATAGAACAAAGGGGGGGAAACCCGTGAGGCAGAGGCCTGTGTAGGAATCATTGTAAGCCTATGGGCAATTTTATTAAGTATTCATTCCTGACATTGAACATCCCTATTAATTGTGTTTTCAGATTGTGATCTTTTCATTTTCCATTCTTCTTTTCCTCTTGCTTGAAGGAGTTACAGACATTGAGAATCAATGACTGTCCATAAACAATAGATTCTTGAGCAGCAAGATTTGTTGTGATCTGCTTGTTTCTTGTGTGCTTTGTTCAAGTATCCGTCAAATCCATTTTGCAGAGAGAATCTATGTTTGGTGGATGTTCTACTATTTGTCACATTCTCCATTCTTCAATCCACCATCATATAAGTATTTTGTCTGATATCTAGTTCATTGGCCTTCAATCTAACAGGGTGTTTACTTGACTCCATGCCCAATGGTAAATCTCTGATCTAAAGTTAGTTTATTTCCCTCTTCCTTCCTCATTCAGTCTCGTTGATCCATCAAACCAAATCATAATCTAATTTCCATCTACAAAAACTATTGCAATAACTAAGATGTGCTAGGATGGACCCTATAATAGTCTAGGAGCAACTTCTGGCACTAACAGTTATAACCCAACATGTCTTATCGTTCACGCATACAATGCACACTTAACTCTTGACTGATATTTAACTTAGCTCATTCAAGAAATACTCATCCGCTCAGACCACAAATACTAACCTTCACTCTTCACACTCTACTTGATACCTTCTACCCAAAAACCCTTACATATTTATACATTGACACCAGGGCTTAGCCCATTACAAAATAGACCAAAAGGTCTAATAAATTCTAATGATATTCCTTTTTCCACATGCACTGACCTCTGAAAATGCATCAAATTTCTTCCTTTCTTCTGTGCATGCTACTCAGTTGACTTGTCATGCAATTTTCTCTTATGCGATTCCAAAAACTTTTTCCAAAATGTCCTACTCCAACAGGCCCCCAACACTCACTTGTGGCTTGTCCCAAGCCACGAAGTTATGTCATTGTGTTTCCTTCAATTTTGTAATGAGCTTCTCAAAAGTATCCCTGACAGTTGTGATATTTTCCCTTGCTTCTAATTCCCACGTTGATATCTCTTCTACAACTTATGCGATGATATATGTCTGCAACTTCTCTTTGCTTTCTTGTACTGCTTACTTCACCTTGCCTTGTACTGCTGTGATTTATTTTGTTACCTTGAAAGTTTCTTCTTGCAGTGGATCTAACTTTTGTGCCAACGTCTGTTATTCAACCCTAATTTGATTTATCTCCTAGTTTACCTGCTTGTTCTCCACTAAGGCAATAATCTTTTCCTTTGTTGGTAGAGTATTCATCATGTCTTTAATATTTTGCACTTTCTCTTGTGTGTTATGTAGCTTCTGATCTAATGATTTTAGTTTTGCGTTCTCTAGTAGCAAAACCCATACTTGTGTGCTTCCTTCATAAATCTTTGCACATTCTTCATCCATGCTCTTTATGCTTTCTACTATTGTCACAACTATATTCTCTCTCTACTCTCTTTCTTCTAGTGGCATAATCGGTGTTGGGTGCACTTATAAATCAATAATATTCATGTGGAAGCCCTGAATGGATTCATTGATCTTCGTGAGTTGTTCTTCTAAAGGGATAACTACCTCCATATGCACTTTTGGAATATTACTATAGACCCCCTGCACCGCTTGTTTCAATCTTTATGTCCTTTGTGAGGCCTCGTTCCTCTCTCCAACATAAGTATCATAGTCTTCCTATAGCACATCATTATCTGCAACTATCTTAGTCAACTATATCGACGTTGACATCGCGTGCAATTGAATTTCCTACGTGACGCTCATCTGCAAACTATGTAATACTTCTACGGACAACTAAGACAACACCAAGTCGATATGAATAAGTGCCTTTGTTCTCTCCTGCAACTCTACCGTAGGTAAATATAAATCTCTTGCTACTATCTTCATCACCTGGTTCTCTCTTGATGTTGCAGATGGGTGGGATGTCGTCAGTTGCGCCTCTGTCATCTTCTTTATACTCTATGTCTTCTCTTGTTCTTCTATTCTAACTAGTGTTATCCAAGTTGTCTACAAAATCTGTCGAAGTGCGACAATCTACCCTTACACGTTCGACTGCATTTCTTCTTTCTTCAGCATCACTCACTCAGAAGCCTCATCAGTAACCTCCTTAACTGGATACGCGATCTTTTCTAAGTCATCCTATGTTAATGCTTGAATGGCCACTTTATTTA
Organism: Picea mariana; assembly: GCA_032191745.1. NCBI lineage: Eukaryota > Viridiplantae > Streptophyta > Pinopsida > Pinales > Pinaceae > Picea > Picea mariana. The sequence goes on from JASDQU010293160.1 coordinate 3,088, forward strand.
CAACTTTTTGTTTTTTCCATTGTTGTCCTCTTGACCCCAGAGGGTGTTCTTTCCTTTTCTCGCCAATTGTTGGTGGGACTTCTCACACATCTTCTTCACCATTTCCTTTCTCTCCTTTTCCCTCTCCTTCTTGATCTTTTTTTGGTTATGTCTCCTTCTCTGGTTGTGTATCTTTCTTTGGTTTTGTTTTTGGGATTCTCCATTCTTCATCCCAATCATTTACTGTCTAGTTGATGTCCTGCTCCATCACTCTGTAATACATTGACAACCATTGGTGAGTTGGATCCTTCTTCATCCGAATATAGATATGATGCATCCCTTCTTTAAACCACACGATACCTTTATATACTTCAACAATCTGTGGTGGAATCTGTTGCATGTCCTCGATGCTTGGCCCAATAGTCTCCTTGTAAATATAAAAAGTAACATTATTATCCATCCATCGATCCTTATGTGCAGTATGCCATAAAGACATATATATGGATGTCAAAAATGGCTTATGGATTCCTTCCAAGAACTGCATCTCTTCAGGCTCCCTCCACGCAGTCAGTTCTATCGAGATTAATAACCAGGCATAGTGTAACTTTGTTCCTTTCTCCTGTGCTTCCCTGTAGTCCATCAAATATTGATTGACCAGAAAGTTTGATCAATTCATCATTACTCCTGCTACACACTTCTTCATTGTTTCTATATATGGATCTCATTGGTACCTGATCCTTGCGACATTTTCTTAGTAGATTACACACCAAAAATTGTATCGAAAACCTTATTGTATCGTCAGTGATTCTTGCTACATCAATCCCACATGATCCTATATGTGTTCCATACTTCTCCTTGATCCTATCTGACAATGCTTTCTCATTGGCCTTGTCTGTGAATAATAGAAAAGGGTCCTTTCCTTGTGTAGGTAATCCTGTGATCCACATAATCAATTGTGTATCTATCGACATGACTTTTTCCATCCATAGAAATCCTCCATGGACACAACTAAGAAAAACATTAACACGTGCATTGATTTCCGCATTCCTCCCAAAATGGGGTATCTCCAATATATTTAGAATCCCTACTTGTTGTAACCATGTCTCCCATTCCTTCAGTTAGAGTGTCATTACCAGTGATCCATGTCTCATTAATGTGCCCAAATAGTTTTAGGGCACTAGCTCTGGAAACTTCCTCGCATATGACAGGTCATGTTCTGAGTATATCAAGCTCTTTGTTTCTCCTAGCATGTCACCCTCAATAGTGACCCCAGGGGGAATCACTGGTGTAACCACAATATACTTGGCTTCCTTCTGTATTTTAACCTGCTTCACTGTGGGTTTCCTCAGTGACAGATGCGATTGGGGAAAGTTTATTGGCTGCTCTACATTCGGGGATTCTTCTTGAACAGGTGTTGCGGATGACTTACTACGTTGTTTCTTTGTCCCTAATGTAGATGCTACTCCCTTAGATAGTTCCATAACTTTATGTGATTCGGATTTGTTTTGTAAACTCTCTCGGCTACTTGGCTCTCCTCTCTATTCTTTTCAATTTTAAAGAAACAATAACCTTTACTCATCGTCCCTTTACCTGCTTTATATCATGCTGCCAATTGTTATATTCTTCTTCTTGACTAGGCCTGTTGTCTAATCCAATTGTACTCATTTTCAATTCTTTCCATATTCTACAATAAATTCATATTATTCTGTGGATCATGGTCTAGATCTTTCCAGCCTGTCACAATCTTGTTGTCTCTTTCCATTTATGACTACACATCTCCACTACTTTGTCATTATGATCAGTCTTTAATTCTTGTCCCATCATGTGTGTTTTTTAATACTTTTCTCGTCCTCTACGCCAATCTTTTTTGCAATTCAATCCTCCTTCCTGTGCACAATTCCTTCCTCTTTCTACATATCTACAACATTTTCTAGTTTATCTCCTTACTAGTTTAATTATTTGAACAATATCTTATGCATAACTTTAATCTTTAAATTCTTTTATTACTTTTATTATTTTCGTTTTCTTTCTATAATATACTAAATACAATTCCTATGGTACACATTTTGCATGCTCGGACTAGTGCGTGGAAGGTTGGTTGTCCCTATATAGTTTCAACTGACTATAGTTAATTAGTCCTTCCACAAATTTTCTATTCAGTTTCTCTAACTTCAAAACACCTGCCTTTGTTACAAACCTTGTCACATATGAGCCCAACCAGTGCATCCAGAACTTCCCAGGGTGCTACATAAAATTGTTGTCATAAAGTAGCACTAAGTCTCTTTTTTGAAACTTCTTATATTTAATGTGTCTATCATGCCATGCTTTCTCACGTGCTTTCTAAACCTGCTGATGAAAACCCGCGAAAAACTGGTCTTCTTCCAATTCTATTAGATCTGACAGTATTTTATCTACTGTGCCATAATCTATAAGTTTTGTCACCACAACAATGTGTAGGATCGGTACTATGAATTCCATAGGCATAACAACTTCTTGGCCATACACTAATCTGAATGGGGTATGTCCCGTCAAATTATTACTTGTAGTCCTATATTCCCATAACATTGTTACAATCCTCAAGTCCCAATCGTCTCGACTTCCATTGCATACCTTCGTCAATGCGTGTTCTAGGATCTTGTTGAATGCTTCTACTATTCCATTTTCCTGCGGATGATACAATGTGCTCTTCTGATTATGAATCTGAAACTCCTCTGTCAAAATTGCAATCATTATTCAGAAAATGAGTTCCCTGGTCACTCATAAGTATTCTTGGACATCCAAACCTTGTAACCACATTTTCAAACAAAAATTTTGCAACTATCTCTGCGCTGCAATCTTTGACTGGTTCCACTTCAACCTAGTTGGTCAAGTTATCTTTCACATTAATGATGTATCTAGCTCCTAACCTCTTTGTTGGTGGATTGATCGGTCCAAAAAAATCAACGAACAATTTATCAAAATCCTGTTATGTCACTTGAGTTACTAAAGGCATCTTGTCTCTCTTAGAAGGTTTCCCAATTCTTTGAAAAAAATCACAAGTCTTACAAAATTCCTTAGCATCCTTGTGAAGGGTATGCCACCATAGTCCTGCACGCAAAATCTTCTAAGTTGTTTCTTTTCCTCCTACAACTCCTTCACATGCCTCTAACAATATCATATGTCTTTAATTCTCTAATGCACATCGTCACAAAATACCATCCGCGTTCCTAACTTGTACAATTTTTTTGCTATTAGCTTATAGTTTGTTTCCTTTACTACTAACTGCTTCTTCTGCACAACTGTAAACTCAGGTGGGGCTACTCCTGTGCTCAAGAACTGGACTATGTCTGCAAAATAGTCATCAATCATCTAAACTACAAATAAGTGTGTGTTTGGTAGACTGTCATCCAAGTTTTCTTTGTCTTCTCCTAATAGTATGCGTGATAAGTGATCCAGTCCTGAATTAAATTTCCTTGGTTTCACAATTATCTCAAAGTCATATTCCTGAAATAATAATAGCCATATACATATCCTCCCCCCCCAACATTATCTTATTAACTAGGAATCTCAGCACTGAATGATCTATATACATCTTAATGTGAGATCCCAACAAGTAATGTCTAAACTTATGCAATGCATATACATGGCCAATCCTTCACGTTATGTAGTAGTATAGTTTTGTTATGTAGTTGACAACTTCCTTCTAGAAAATGCAATCGGATGGTCTAAATATCCTTCTCCATGTTGTGCTAGAACTGCCCCTAGTAATACAGATGACACATCCACATGAACATGGAAATCCTTCTTCCAATCTAGGAATATCAAAATCACTGCGATAACCAACTTCTGCTTCAAAGTATCCAAACTCTTCTAACATTCTTCATTCCATTGAAATTTCACCTCTTTCTTCAACAACTTTTCCAAGGTAGTTGTAATCTATGCATACCCCTTAATGAACTTCCTGCAATAGCTTGTATGACCCAGTGTGACTCTCATCTGATGCACTAAAGTAGGTGGTGGTAAATCAACAATCACAACTATCTTCGCAAGATCAACTAACAATCCTTGTTTACACATTGCATGACCCAAAAAGATTCCAAAAGGCGCACAAAAAATGCATTTCTTCAAATTCAATGAGATCTAAAATTGTCTACATCTATCCAACATCAAGAGTAGAGTATCAACATGATATTTCAAGATAATAAATATTGTCCAATCATCTAAGTATACTTATAAGAACTTATGAATAAACTCTTTGAAGGCTGCTACAACTACTATGGAAAATGTTGTTGGTGCATTCTTTAACTCAAAAGGCATAAATGTGTACTGGTAAGATCCCCATTATGTCGCAAAGGTTGTCTTATGTCTATCTTCCCATGCAATCTTGATATGGTGATATGCTGAAAACCCATCAGTGAATGAATATGCTTCCTAACCTCCTACATTCTCCAAAACTCCATCTGTGAACGGTGTAGAAAATGGATCATGTAGACAAGCATCATTCAATTTTCCCATATCTATGCATATTATTATTCCCCCTATCTTCTTGTCTCGAACTACCATGGGATTGATCCACTATGATTCTTCAACGAGTTTAATAATTCCTACTTCTATCATCCTGTCTATCTCTACTTTCACCTTTTTCTTATATACTGGGTTCAATCTGTAGGGTCTCTATCTCACAGGCTTGGAATTCGGCTTCAACGAAATATTCATTTATCCTAACTCCCCAACAATCCCTTTCATCTCTTAAAAAGTAGTCGGAAACAAGTCCTAATACTCGCAAAGTAAGTTGACAATCTTTTCAACTGTTTGCTCACTCCAATAGTCTCCTATGTTCACAAATATGGTGTTGTAGTCCATGCAATTGAGGCAGACATCCAAGAGAGGCTACATCATGAAATATATCAAGAACACACACTTAACCCAACAAGAAGAGAGATTTTAGAGAAGGAATTCCAATCCAAGTTTGTATTCCATCTTTAGGTTTATTTATACAATAGGTAAATGATTGGAGCGGTTGCACTCCCTTCAACCAATCCTTTGTTTAGCTATATTTACCACTATTTACAAACATTTACTTAGCTTTATCCACTTATTACATATATTCTTTCTTTATTACATATTATCATGTAGTCTAATGTCTAATAACATATATGTGATGACTATTAGGGCCTACCCAATTCCTTGCTCGTCCCGAGCAAGTGTGCAGATAATTGATGACCTTCTACTGTTCATCCTTCATCTTCAATTGGTAAATCCATGTGTAGTCGGTGAGTCTCGCAACTCTTTTTTGCCACTCAACAATGGTCCTCTTGATCCTATTGTTGCACTTCCCTCTGGTGCCTTTAAAGTGGTGAGTGGCTCGTCCTGGGCTCATCTCGCACCTGTACAACACACTATAGTGGAGCTCCATGCCTTGGCCAACCTACCATTTCTCTGCTTTTCAGCTTCTGATGTCACAATCCAAGAATTATTCTGCAACTTTTATACCAGGGGGTTCAATCAAATCAATCGTTCTTTTGTCATCATCTTTTCTTTTCAACTCTCCATATGTGTATGTATGTGAAAATATGTCTCTCTTGGATGCCTTTAACTGCTTTGCCCAACCTTCTCTTCATTATCGATGCCCTGCTTTGCCCAACCTTCTCTTCATTATCGATGCCCTACTTTGCCCAAATCCTTTGATAGACACTCACTATTCTCCAACCACTAAAAAAATAAAAATATGAACAAAACACTATTCTCCAACCACAAAATGAATAGACTATTCGAATCCACCAACATGACCGACGAGGAAACATATAGATCGCACCAATCAATAAAGGAATCAAAATCCTCAACACAACACATGAACATGAAACCCTAGTTGATCAGGTCGAATAGTTTCCCAAGTCGACTAGGTCGACCAAATACCACGTCACTGGATTTCTCAGACATCAATTAACTTGGCATCAAAGTTGACGTACAAAACCTATTTCGAACCAAAATGGACTCTTTATACACATCGAGTGGATTTAGATTCAAGCTTGGACACATTGTTTTCAGTCGAATTTTCTCACAATCGACTTTAGAAAACACTACTAGTATGTCAATCAGTCTACAAGTGGCTCAAGTCGAGTCCAGTTGACTTCGCCGCACATAAAAAAATGCATGCAAGTCAGCTTTATCCCAAAATTTTGTGGCCTTTTACGGTGGATCGGGGCACTGGGCGAATTTTTCCCTTTCTGCAATAGGGTTATACTACAACATCTTAATGATCGACACACATTCTATGTAACACGGAAAATCCAAGATAAAAATGGAGAGATATACAATTTGTGAGGAATTCGATTTCGTAGGAGCCGATTTTTTTTTGGGATAGAATTAGATACTAGCACAGCTGCAAATTTTATGATCAAATGAAAGGTTTTTGTTGGTTTAGAAAATGAAAGGTTAATCACTCACGTGGCAATCAGCTAGTTATCATAGTAAATTTTAAATATGATCAAATAAAAGTAAAAAAATAAATATGTAAAGAGATGTCTTTATAATAGTGAAGAAGTTAGTAGTTGAAATCATAACCATTAATTTATTGGGAGGACTAAAAATATTTCATCAATATTTAATCTTGTCCATACAAAACTGATTAAGCACTAAAAACCTATTAAATATCCTTGACAATTTTCAATATATGTAAAACTTTCAGCTTAATTAAATTCAGAACCACTATGAGGACTCGATAAACAACAAGTCACAACCGTGTTCTCCCCAATTGCACTTGCTAGTAAGGGCCACCGCTAAGGTAGACTGAATCCCTTGCTGCAAGAGCAAGAATACAGTGGCGTTGTAGGAATTCCTAGGATAGTATTGATAACTTCAATGCCCTCGAACCCTCTAGTTGACAAGTGTATTGCTCATCATATTTAAAATTTACTATGATGGATGGTTGATTACCACGTTTGAGTGATTAACAAAGATTAATGTTTTGTTATAGAATCTAAAGATATGAATATGAAATGCAACCATGTACAGCCGTGCGTTTGATTTTATGGCCACGTTTCATTTTGCGTTCACCAGTCTGAGAAACACGCCACTCTCGAATGCAGTCTGAGAAACACGCACATATTGTTACATAACTACTTCACATTTACTCACGTTGTAAAAAATTACTATATGTGGCGTCGGGTTATCAAAGGCCACGTTTGGTAAAATGCTTATCTAACGGTCACAGACTGCAATTAATATTAAATTATCCAATGGTCTGGTAAAATGAATTAATATAAGTAATTATCCAATGGTCGCAGACTGCAATATCGAAGCCACGCTTCGTAGGCTTAAGGATGAGTTACATAGAATTAAATGACCCGTATTAAATTACATGAAAGAAACTTTCCAACTGCTATAAGAAACTTTCAACTTTTAAAAAAGTAATAAAACGTTATTAAAAAAACATAATTTCTCACTATTTTATATTTGGAACATGGTTTCATAATTTTTTGATTACAAACTTCAAATTCAAACTTTACTTTTTTATTTCTTATCTCAAATTAAAATTTTAGCCAACTTGACGAGATTGGACATTAAGGGATCCCGATTTGTAATTTAATTTTTAATTTTCTTTGTGATTGTTTTAGTTTTTTTCTTTCTATGCTTAAAGATGTTCTAAGTAATTAACAGAGATTAAGATTTTGTTACAGAAAAGAGAGATGTGAATATGGAAATCAACCATTTATGACCATGTGCAACTATGTGTTTCATTTATGACCAAGTTTAATTTTATGACCGCCTTTCATTTTCTGGGACAATCGAAACCTTTAGGCGTTCACCAGCCACGAGTTTGTGGCTGTGCTAGTTACATATTTTCCTTAACAATTGGCTCCTTCGACGATGTCAATCTCCGACAATTTATTTAGTCGGCTCTTCAATTTTTGTAGTCATGAGAAGCGTAAGTCGAGATTTCATGTCGTAATCATATGAACAGGGAAACTGGTCGTCATCATTATTTTCCTTTGCAAAATTTTCCTCCACGGGCATCCAGAACACTTTAATAGGAAATCATCTCCGTACTTTCTTCTTGTCTTTGGGTGTACAGACTTGAGTAGCATCCACGAGCAATCAACAATATTTCATGCAGCACAACACCCACCTTCTGCGATCATCCATGAACATCCACGAGCCTTTCGAGCATCTTCAATATCAAGAATGATCAGCGTACATGAGCAACCATCAATTTCTTCTTATCCCCCCATCCTCGAAAAAATACAAGTCTTCATCAACGTAAATCTTCTCCAGATTCAAGTCACACGACAATGGAACCAAAATTTTGTAGTCTAGGCAATTAAGGTAGACATCCAAGAGGTAATTGACGCAGACATCCAAGGGAGGCTACATTGTGAAATATATCTACAACACACGCTTAACCTAACAATAAGAGAGATTTTAAGGAAGTAATTCCATTCCAAGTTTGTATTCCATCTTTAAGGTTATTTAACAATAGGTTTATACTTACCTATATATACTTATCACTAGTTACTCATATATGTTTAGATGTTTACTTAGCTTTATCCACTTATTACATATATTCTTGCTTTCCTACATATTATCATGTAGTCTAATGTCTAATAACATATATGTGATGACTATTAGGGCCTAAGAGGCCCCCTCAACACATGGGCTTATCTTCTCTTCCAATATTCACTTTAACTGTTTTCAATGGATTTGCATACACAACAGATTCAAGATATTGCCCCTCTACTACGCACTCTCCTTAATTTTTTTGGTATTTGCACATTTCTTGGGTCTTCCTCTTCTTGGTCTTCTTCAACAACATTATAACACTGCAAAACCTCTTCAACTGTTGTAGAAAATCTAGGTGCACTATACAAGGGTACTGATCCCATCGAGTCTTTTGATGAAATAATATTGGTCTAGATGACCTGCAAGGCTTAAACAATCAGAGGATCGTCATTTTCAAAGCTGAAAGTTACCTTGAAGTTCCTAGTCAACTCTTCCCAATCTGTTGTTTTTCTGCCAGTTCTTCGAGATTGCATCCAGAGTGTGTACAAACAAGTGTGTCCATTCTCTCTTAGGTATTGATCTCCATGTTGTTGTGTATTGGGAAATATGTTCTATAGGGTAGCTCAATCCAATATACTTGTGCATAGCATATTCATTCTTTGTCCAGAATCTAACTTGTAAGAGCCTTCTGCATTGTTGCCAATCTCTTATTCCATACTTATGTTTAGCCCACCATCTTGTCGGGGTCACTTTCAACGCAACATCTAAAGCTAATAATATTTGTTTATTTGATGTTTGCAATTCAAATTCTCTTATAAAATAAACTGCATTAGTTAGTCCATCACACCTTGGAGGATCACATACCTAAGTTCCAATCCATTACAATGTGCGGGTAATATGAGCACATTTTCTTGTAGATACTTCGTGCAATATCTACTACCAATTATCCAAAGCTTCTTCTGAGTCTGACGTGCATGAGATGATAATTGTCCAATTAAGTACACCATCAACTGTAGGGTTCACATAATCATCCATCCGTGTGGTCAGATTATACAAGTTATCAAGTTATTTTCTCTTCACTGGTTCTACATACCTTCTTCCTTTAGTGGGATCCAACGACGTAGTCACCTTCAAGACTTCTACTTCAATATCATCTGTCTCTTCTTGAGATAAATGATAGTCTAATTATCAAAGGCCCAATCAAGTCCTAGTAGCACATCATAATGGGTACTACCATCCACTATCTCGATCAATTCAAAATATGCTAAGTTGTGCATTCCATCAATACTAATACTTACCCCTGGGAGCCTTCCAATTAGAACAATCTTATGCTAGTTTTCTAATCTCAATTGAATGGGTAACCAAATCAAGTTCGACTTCCCCATCATTTCCTAGGTCTTCTTCGGAATGACATTAACATCGAAACCTAGGTCCAAAATAATATTGTCCATGTCGTAGTTTCTTATCTGCACATTGAGTCGAAACTCCCTATTCGTTATTTTCTTGCAGTGCACCTGGTTAACTGCTCGGTGTGCGACATGTATCTCTTTTTCTTGTGCATAATGGTCCATCATTCCACATAACATACTCAAGGAAGACTCATCTTTCATTAGTTTTAAACAACTTCTTAAGAAACTTTTCAAAGTACTTACCTTTTCAACTTGCCTTTCTGAGTGGTCATATACTAGAGGCATATCATATAACAGTGTCCTGTCATACAAAGGTGGCATGGTCAAATTCAACACTATCCATTTTTCTCTTATCACTTCTTTTCTTACTTTCTTGTAGGTCTCTTTATATTTTCCAGGATCAAACAATGGAAGAGGTTCTGATGCTTTCTTGACACATTGGTGGATCCTATTCCCTTGATCCATTGCATCAACTCCAGTTCTTTCTCCTCCGCACATAAATATTTCTATCTTAGGTTTTTCCTCATGTGCCTATATTGTTATCATTTGTACATTCAAATTCCTCTTTTATTTCCACTTTTTAATCAGTTTTGGGAAACCCTCCATCGCATGGTCTAGTTGTATGCAATATGTACGTGTCATGTAGGGATTTGTGTCGAGTATGTGTTATATTCTTTGCACGACTAGAACTAGTCTCTATGTTGTGTTGGGCGCATAGGGGGTGAGAGGGGGGTGGAGAGCCCCCTTTCCCCGGAGGTCACAAGGGGGTAGAGCCCCTCTGTTTGGGAGGTTTGCAGGGGGCGTGTAACACTCTTTCATACTGTAACACTCTGATACCATTCTGTAATGCTCCCCCAGCCGTCATCCAACCCGCTGGCCGGGAAAACGCTACTTTGCGGAACAACATCATTTTATGCTTAATTAATAACATGCATTTAAAACAGGTTAAACACATTTAAACTCAGAGTCAACACAAAATTACTGCTGACATAAATAATCCATGGAATTAACATTAATTCATATGCACAGCAAAATACATGATAAATATAAATACACATACATGCAAAACATAGTTAAAACATCATCTGGTACTTATCTTTGAAACGATGGTAATTCCACCAACCACGTGCAGGCCTTCCACGAACCTCCTAGCCTTAGACCATGATGTTCATCAAGCTCAACAGTGGGTCACCCCCGAGCTGGGACTAAGCTCCACCCCAAGGTAAGGAATCCTAGGCTAGGCTGAGGTTACAGGGAAAACAACACAGAATGACTGGAAGGATTCTTCCCAGGATTCCATCTTACGCCCACTACTCCCAGACTCTCATTCCCCACATGCCTATTCCACT
>JASDQU010293170.1:0-14383 GCA_032191745.1 Picea mariana
CTGAGTTTCCACATCTTGGATAGTCTCCTTGTTGTTTCCTATTAGCAACATGTCATCCACATACAAGACCAAATAAATCAAATGATCACCAATTAATTTAAAATACATATAGTGATCCTCTTTGCTTCTTGTGAAGCCAAGTCCTAGCATATAAGTATCAAATTTTGTATACCACATCCTTGGCGATTGTTTTAAACCATACAAGAACTTTTTCAGCTTGCATACTAGCTCCTTATTTCCCTTCACAACAAAGCCTTATGGATGCTCCATATAGATTTCTTCTTCCAGATACCCATGTAGGAATGTTGTCTTCATATCCATCTGTTCTACTTCAAAATAAAATGCAGCAACAACAGATAAAAAAAATCTAATAGAAGTTAACTTGGCAACAAGAGAAAAAATCTCACCAAAATCAATTCCCTGAACCTGGGAATAACCCTTTTCTACTAACCGATATTTGTATTTCTCCACTTTGCCTTTTGCATTCAGCTTCTTTTGAAATACCCATTTTCTTCCAATGGGATTTCTTCCAGTCAGAAACTACACTAGGTCCCAAGCCTCATTCTTATCCAAGGCTTCCATTTCTTCATCCATGGCCTTTTTCTAGAGTTTTCCATCCTCTGAATCGACTACCTCCCTGACAGTTCTAGGATCATCATCGGTAATAGACAAAGAAAAATTTGGACAAAAATCAGGTGGAGTATACCTTTCTAGTTGCCTTCTTTCTCGAACCAATCTCCTCAATACTAGAGTATGAGGATCTTCTTCTTCTGATTCATGTTCTTCTATAGAGTTTGATTCATCATCCTTTAAATCAAACTCTATTTGATTTGGTTCTTCCTTACTTGGTAGGACATCCTGTTTGAAAACTTATTTTATTTCTCTAAATACCACCTCTTGGATATACACATCCTTCTTAGTTTCTAGGTTCCAAAGCTTATAACCTTTAAGACCATATTTATACCCCATAAAGATACACTTTTCAACCTTCTTATCTAGCTTACTCTTATTTTCCTTTGGAACATGAGCATAGGCCTCACATCCAAATACCTTGAGATGTGTGAGAGAAGGTTTCTTACCAGTCCATACCTCTTGTGGAGTCTTGTCATCCAATGTTGACGAGGGTGATATGTTGACCAGGTAACATGCAATACTCACTACCTTTACCTAGAATTATTTCCCTAACTCGACACCACTGAGCATGCACCTTTCTTTTTCCATCAATGTCCAGTTCATATTTTCTAAAACTCCATTATGTTGAGGTGTATATGGAGTATTATTCTACCTTGCTATATCACACTTCTTACAGAATTCTTCAAATTCATTCCCGCATAACTCTCCACCATTATCTATCCTCAACACCTTAATTCTTTTCTCTGTTTGATTCTCAACAAGAGCCTTAAAATATGTAAACTTGTCAAAGACTTCATGTTCCTTCCTAAGAAAATATATCTAAGTATTCCTCGAGAAGTCATCTATAAATGAGACATAGTACACATGTTTTTCCAATTATGGAACCGACACATGTCCAAACACATCACTATGAAATAGCTATACAATTCCTTCTACCCTTGTTGCACCAGAGGGGAATCTTACCCGATTCTACTTCCCATATACACAATTTCCAGATAAATTAAAATCCAGAGATCAGTTAGACATACATTCAACCATACCTTTACTGTGTAGTATTCGAAGACCCTTCTCTCCAATATGTCCTAGTCTTTGATGCCACATCATAACCTTTTCTCCATAGACTATAGAATTTCATTCCTCTTCAACTCCAATATCAACAACAATGGAACTATTACACCCATCACTAATAGGGCTTCCTTGCAGCTTATACATAGTTCCAAATTGAACTCCCTTCAGTAACACCATTTCTCCTCAAACCATCCTACAATTTTCCTTTTCAAATATTGTTTTTACCTCTGCATCATCCATTTTTCTTACAAAAATCAAATTTTTGTCCAATCCTGGGATGTGAAGAACACCAGGTAGTGTTCTAATCATTCCATCTATGAGCCTCAACTTTACTTTTCCTCGTCCTATGATTCTAGTTGTTGAGTCATCACCTACGAAAAAATTACCTCCATCATACCTTTCATATTCACAAAACCACTCCTTGTGGGGAGTCATATGAAAGGATGCACCTGAGTCAACCAACCATGCCTCATGATCTACATGTGTGCTTGAATAAGCCAAGTACACATCCCCTCCTTCTTCCTTGGAGGTATTTTCTTCTGTAGAAGGAGCTTCTTCAAAACCCTTCTTTTTCTCAACTTTGGATCTACACTGCTTCTTGTAGTGCCCTTATTTTCAACATCTCCAACATACGTTTACAAAATTTTAGGGAGATTTAGATCTACCATTAAACTTAGATCTCCCACTTGAGGACTTAGATATATTTTTTTCCTGGGAGCATCCTCTAGGAAATAATTCATTTGTGCTCTATCCTTCCATATTCTTCTGTCTCATCTCCTCCAACAACAAGGATGAGATCACTTCATCAAACTTCAAGGCAGTTGTATTACTACCTATGGCCACATCCAGACTATCCCATGAGTCTGGTAAAGAGAATAGTAAACTGATACACTTATCTTCATCTTAAATTTTAATCTCAATAGATACTAAATAACTTAACACGGTATTGAAGGCATTCAAATGCTTTGGCACTGAGTCTCCATCTCTCATCCTCAGGCTATACAACTTCTTTCTCAGGAATAGTTTACTTACTAAGGACTTAGAATGATACAACTTCCCCAACTTATCCCATAAATCCTTGGTTGTATCTTCCTCTGACACATTCCATAATACTGAATCTAAGAGACACAATTAGATTATGCTCTTCACCTTCTGATCCAAATTTTTCTAGTCATTTGTTGAAGTTCCTGTAGGTGTAGTACTTGGATCCACCGTGATCCGCTGATCTCTTTCCACCAAAAGATCTTCCATATTGAGATTCCATGACTCAAAACTTTGCCTATTAAACTTCTCGATCTCCATTTTCAAATTGCTCACCATTTCTCTTCACCTAAAGAATCAATATCACATATCTCCCACTATAACAAGGCTTACCATAGTCTCAAGCCAAACCCTTGAACACAAAGGCATCCCTCTGAAGACAATAATTGCTTTGATACCAAATGAAGATTTTAACCATGTACAATTATTTATTGCAAACAAAGTTTCAGTAAAAGAACATAATAGATACAATATCAAATACACACATTGCACAAAGATTTTTCCCCTAGAACCCAAACCGGAAAACCAACATATTCAATATTCATTCACATCATACATTGTTTACAATAAAATATACATGTAGGAGCCAACAACATCCAAAACCCTAACCCAATGACCTGGATTAGGCAACAACCCTAATTCCTTAACTGGAAATAAAAAACCATCGGAAAAATACCATGTGCCGAAAAACCACCCAAAAATGGACATGAAAATAGAGGTGACACAAAAAACGAGGCAAAAAAGGTGATATATTTCTCGAGGCAAAAGAAAAATTCAGGGTCACTACCCTCGAATCCCCACGCAGGGGGGCTATCTAACCCCTCAAACCCCCCTGCGTGCCCAATGCAACATAGAAGACGCTAGAGATAGTCGTGCAAAGAATTTAACACATACACAACATGTGCATCAGGGCTAGAGTTACTTGTGTGCACAGTGAAGCAATCTTCATGCACAAGTAGGAAATATTTGGCATGTGACGCCAGGGTGTTTGTGCGCATGATTTTTTTATGTGATTAGTGTACTTGTGTGCAGTTGTTTGAGTTATTTTTGTTGCTTAAAATTGTGTTAAAAGAAGAAAGTTAGTGTGGCACAACTTATTTTGAGGTTGAACACACTACTTCAAGTGATACTATGTAGACTTGTGTTTAGAGTAGAATCGATGCAGTGAATTTTAGGAATAGAATGGTTCAGTAGTATGTTGGGTGACATTACAAACTTTTTTTGGAGAGACAAAAGTTGAGGTTGTAGTGATGTGGCCCAACTTGGAGTGGCTAGGGACATTACAGTTTGGTATCAGAGCAATCTCAGAGTGTTTTGGAGTAGCATGGCCTTGCCTAGGTAGCTGGGGATTTTATAGTCTGGTATCAAAGCTACTGGTTCAACATTGGACTTGTATGGGCCAAAGGTCAACAAGAAGCATCCAAGCTCTAGTTTCAACACTGAGCATGTATGGACGGAATTCTACATAAAGAAAAATTCAGACTGTTAAGTGGCAAAATTTGGAATTTAAGTGTGGCCATGGTGCACATTAAGTAAGAATGCACATATGTGCATGCTAAATTTTGGACATTTCTGAGTGTGGCACTGGAACTATGTAGTAAACAATGGTGCATGGGTGTGTGCACTAAAGGTTTCAGGATGTGCAGAACAATTTTTTGGTGTATGTGCATTACTGGTACATGGTGTACAAGTTAAAAATTGACATCAGGCATTGGCAAGTGTTAAATACCAGTGTGCGCATGGGATTATAAAGAAGGGATTCTGACAAGATGGTGCAGAGCTTTCATGAAGTTGTTTCATGAATTCTTCTAACAAATATTGTTGTCTGCACATTTTTCAGAATTATCAGTGATTAGAGCAGGACATAATCAATGTATAAGGTCAAAAACATGGAGGATGCTTAGAGGAGTTATAGTCCTGATTATGAATTTGGGGATTTGTATGTCGGTTTGGGTGCTGATGGCTCCAAATCCAAGGAGGAGCACATGAACTTGGTAGAAACCATAAATGGATTGTAAAAAGATGTCCTAAGTTATAAAGTGGATAATGAAAGGCTTATGAGAGCCAAGGAGCAACAAGATGAGTTAAATGTCAAATTGATGGAGAGACTGGACATAATAGAAAAGAATATGGATAAGGAGATAGAGTCGAGAAGGTCAATAAGTCATAAGTCTCATGATGAGAAAAGAAGAGAAGCATTAAGTGTTAGTATACATCGACCTCACTCGCCAAAGAATTCTTTAGGAAAGTGTGTAGTAGTTCAAGTCCATCTCCAATAATGAGTCATAAGAGAAGGACTAGGGTGGAAGAGATACTGGGAGAAATGAATAAGATCAAGCCTCCTACTTTTGACGGTGAGCACAAGAAGGATGAAGACGTGGAGACCTAGTTGCTGGGTATGAGGAAGTAATTCTAGTTGCACAATTATTTTATGCGGTCAAAAGGAAGAATTTCTATCTATCAACTAAAAGGAAAAACATCAATCTAGAGGGATCATTTTGTGCAAGTGCAACACATTGATGAGAGGAAACTTACTTGGAGGGAGTTCAAGAGGTATTTCCAAAATAAATACTTAACCAAGTGATACTATGACAAGAAAATGAAGGAGTTCTTTGAATTGAATCTTGGGAGTATGACAATATATGAGTATGAAAGGAGATTCTTAGAGTTGTTGAAATAATTTTCATTCATCAAGGATGATCAAGTTAAAATTCAGAGGTATCTGAGTGGGTTTTCTTCATTTATCAGTGACAATATATAGTATGATGACCCTAAGACATTGGAGGAAACTATAAGGCGCAGTAAATGTTTTTATGACTGCAAAGGGGAAGATCAACTTCCCAAAAATCTTGGGAAGATAAGATGAAAAACAAGGTGGATTATAGGAATAAGGGGGATAAGACACCATTTTTCAAAAATACTGCGCAAGGATAGACAACTCTCCAGGAGCCCAGAATGTTGGATACAGTGGGGAAAAATCCATGGAACAAATCTATTCAATGTTGGAGTTGTGGTTGGAATCATATGCGCAGATATTTTGTAAATTTTAAACCTATGAAGTAAAAAAAATGAATACATATTCTTAAGAAAAATAGAAATTAATCAATGGCTCATACACACAGTACACAAAGATTTACACTGGAAACCCTTGACCGGGACAAAACCAACCTTCCTTGGTGCCGCACCTTTCAACTCTTCATCATATTAATTTCACCATTCATAATACAATATATACAATATTTTAGGTATTTCGTAGCTACCAAAACCCCAATTCGTTAATCCAGGATTAATTTAGAAAACTGCTAAAAACAACAAAATCCACTAAAACAGAAAAAAATCACCCAAAAACAAACAATTGAGGCATTGTCCCAAATGTTGCATGTAACCAGGGGGGACCAAACCTACCCCCCCCCCCCTGGGGACACCCCTACAAAAGGGCCCGACGCAAATGGAAGAAAGAGCGAAGGAAGTTAGGATCGTCAGATGCAGTTGTCAAATCTGACGCACCCACACAAACACATGCAAAGAATATAACACATACCCAATAGATTTCCCTCAAAGAGGTGATAAAGTGAGAAATGTGCACAGTGTACAAAAAGATACGATAATTGAGGACATGGGCATAAATGTGCCAAGGATTTACACAACTTGGATAACAAGCGGGTTGTGTTTCAGTCGCACATGATCGAGGCGGAAGGTTAGATTAATGACCAACCCATTGCTATTTTAATTGAATCAGGAGCTAGTCATGGTTATCTAGACCCTAATATGGTGGAAAGATTCCAATTGCCAAGGATCAAGCTTGGGAAATAATGTTTAGTGCAATTAGCTACAGGAGAAAAGAGGAAAAATAATGAAATGGTTAAGGCATGTCTAATGGAGATGAATGGACTTCGCACAAAGGTTTATTTGAATATTATACCTTGGGTCTCATATGATTGCCTCATTAGTATGGATTGGTTGGATGAGCACCATGTTGTCCTAGATTGTTACAATAAGGAATTTACTTGTTTGGATGAGGAAGGAAACTTAATAACAATTCAAGGAATTCCAAGGGTTGCAACTATCCAAGAAGTTTCATCCTTGCAACTGAAGAAAAGCTACATGAAAGGATGCCAAGTATTTGCAACGCACATGGAAGAGGTCTCTGAGGATAAAGTGCCAAGTATTGAAGACTTTCCAGTATTGAAATAGTATGAGGATGTCTTTAAAGAGATACTAGGATTTCCTTTGAAAAGAGATATTGATTTCTCTATAAATTTGATGTCAGGAGCAACATCTATATCCAAGACTCCTTATAGGATAAGTACGCCAAAATTGAAGGAGTTTCATATGAAACTTGAAGAGATTTTGAAGAAGGGGTATATATTCCCAAGTGTGTCACCTTGGGGTGCCTTAGTTTTGTTCATGAAGAAGAAGGACGGTACGCTGATACTTTTTATCAACTTCAGGAATTTGAACAAGGTAACAGTAAATAACAAGTATCCTTTGCCAAGGATAGATGACCTCTTTGATCAATTGCAGGCTATGTGGATATTTTCAAAGATTGATCTCAGATCTAGCCATCACCAAGTGAGAACAAAATAGGAATACATCAATAAGACTACCTTTAGAACAAGGTACGTTCATTACAAGTTTATAGTGGTGCCATTTGGGTTGTCGAATGCACCAATTGTTTTCATATGTTTGATGAATGGAGTTTTTAGAAGTTATTTAGATAATTTTGTCATTGTATTTCTAGATGACATACTTATTTACTCAAAATATGAAGAGGATCACAAGCATCACTTGAGGATGATAATACAAGTTTTGAGGGAGCATCAACTCTATGAAAATTTGAGCAAGTGTTCATTTTATCAGCGACATATGCATTATTTGGGTCATATTATTTCTAAGGAAGGAATAGTTGTGGATCTGGAAAAGATAAAATCCATTGAGGAATGGCCAACACCAAGAAATTTCACAGAGGTAATTTCATTTATGGGAATTTTGGGTTATTACAGAAGGTTTTATTGAAGGATTCTCATATATTTCTCATAAAATTACATCTTTGCAAAAGAAGGGTGTGCAATTTGAATGGACTCTGGATTGTGCAAGGAGTTTACAACACTTAAAGAGTTTGTTGACAAGTGCACAAATTTTGAGAATTATTGATCCTGATGCAGACTTCATTATGTGCATAGATGCATGCAAGGAAGGGCACAGTGGAGTCCTTAGTTAGAATGGACATGTGGTATGATATGAATCAATAAAGTTGAAAGAGCATGAAAGGCTCTATGCCATGCATGACTTAGAATGGATAGCTATAGTGCATGCCTTGAAGATGTGGTAGAATTATATTATTGGTAAAATATTTGAGCTAAGGATAGACCATACTAGTGGTCTTAAGTATCTGTTTAGACATCCAATTTTGAATGCCAGACAAAGTAGGTGGTTAGAGATCCTCAGTCAGTATGACTTTGACATAAATCATATCATAGGATAAGAGAACAAGGTGGCCGATGCACTCATAAGGAGGGTGCATGAGATGCATGATACAACCTTTAGCATGTATAAATTGGATTTGTGTGATATAATTTTATAAGTTTCCAAATCAGATCAGTGTTATGTGGACATAAAGGTGACTTTACAGCAAGGTATGTCGCAACAAAATTTGGAAGGTTATGAGCTAAGAGAGGATGGGATCCTCATGTATAGACACAAATTATATGTGCCAAATCATCAGGAGTTGAAAAGTCTGTTATTGCTAGATATGCATAAGGATCCTTATGTTGGACGTCCAAGTTACCAGAAGACAATTTTCGCAGTAAAAAATAAACACTTTTGGTCAGGTATGTAAAAGGAAGTTGTTGATTTATTGTTAGATGTCTCGAATTTCAGAAGTTCAAGGTTGAGCACAAACATCCAGCTATGTTTCTACATACTTTTCTCATTGCTAAGTGGAAATGGGAATTTGTAACCATGGACTTCATAACTAAGTTTCCTAGGACTTCTAAGAAACATGATTCTATTATGGTGGTGGTGGACAAGCTTACTAAAGCTGCCCTTTTTATTCCAGTGAAGTCAATGCACAAAGTAGTCAACATTGCTAAGATATACATGCGAGAAATTTACAAGCTACATGGTGTACCTAAGACAATTTTTTTTGACAGAGATTCCAAGTTCACCTTGAACTTTTAGAAAGGGATATTCAGAGGATTTGGGACAAATCTAAATTTCAACACAACATATCACCCTGAGATAGATGGGAAAATAGAGAGGGTAAATCAAGTGATTGAAGATATGCTCGGGATGTATGTGATGGATAAGCCATTGAAATGGGAAGAATACATTCATTTGGTAGAGTTTACTTACAACAATGGGTATCAAGCATCTTTAAAGATGATCCCATTTCAAGCACTTTATGGTAGAAAGTGCAACACACCAGCAAGTTGGGACAACCCAGTAGACCGTGCAGTAGTTGCACCAGATCTACTTCAAGAAATGGAGGAGAAGATGGTAAAGTTAAGGAATAATTCAAAGGTTTCCCAAGACAAACAGAAAAGTTGTGTAGATAAATGCAGAACCCATAAAAATTTTAAAGTGGTTGTTCATGTGTTTTTGAAAGTGAAATCCAAGCGTAGTTCCCTGAAGTTGGGGAAGTGTTCTAAGCTAGCAATGCGCTATTATGGGCCATTTGAAATATTAGAGAGGATTGGTCCTGTCACATATATGCTTGCATTTCTTGCATCCTTGTGTATTCATAATTTTTCCATGTGTCATTGCTTAAGAAGTATGTACCTGATGCTAATCATATTATTAATTAGAATGTGATTCAAGTGGAACTAGAAGGCGATTTCCGAGTGCCACTGGTTTTCATAATGAATCGAAAAATCAAATAGCTATGAAATCGAGTCATGGAGCTGGTAAAGGTTCAATGGACCTAGTACAGCCTTGACGATGCAACTTGGGAGCACGAGAATGCTATGCGGGTAGAGTATCCACATCTTTTTGAATAATTTTGAAATTTTGTATGTACATGTGTATATGATGCATTGAGGACAATTCATAAATAAGGGGGAGGGGATTGTAATGTCCCTGATCTTGACCCTTTTTAATTGTACATATAGGATGGTGAGCCATTGGTACCAATTGTAAATGTAAATGTACATTTATACTGATGAGTTGTTGGCACTAAGTTTTGATGGTGCACGCACCGAAGTAGTGCGTGGAGAATTGCTATCAAAAGTAGGGTGTGCACATTTCATATTGTTGCACACACCTAGGTAAGTGCACACGTTTCACAATGTTGCGTGCACTTGGGTAAGTGTGTGGGAATGACCTAGGAGTGCATGTAGAGCTAAGTTATATATATGTATATATATGGATGTATATGTATTGAGCCTAGAGAGCCTGTGTGATTATGAGGTTGGTGAGTCGAGATACAATTAGGTCAATGCGTCTATCCATGTAAATGTAATAATAGTTATGAATATAATATTGCATCGTTGTGCACAAACAGACTTAGACGAAAATATATGGGGGGATGACTCCATCAAAAAAGGGAAAAGGGGGCGAGACTCAAGTCTTAGGGAATATTTTATAATATTTCCGGAAATGTGTAATGTTGGATAATTATTTTATCCTAGTTTCCCAAGGGTATGAACAAGTCACTGAGTAGCTTAAGCTAATTCTAAAGGTGACATATGTCAATTTTAAGGCATGCAATATATATTGTTGGCCTTAGAGTATTTCAGGGGATTATTCATTATTCATTATTCATTTTCTAGTGTACAAAAGGGGGTCATACCATCTAAGAGAGGACAACTATCACCTTATCTGCATAGAGAAGATTGTAAGGGGTTTGCGTACTACAATCAAAGTTTTATTGTTGAAGAGGCATGTTTCCAGGCCCGTGAGAAGTCTCTTTGGGTGAGAGATTCATTGTTGAAGAAGCGGGTTGTTAGGCCCATAAGCATACTCTCCAGGTGAGATCTTTGTTGAGAATTGTTACCTGGTGTGTTGGGCATTAGTCGTAGGGCTCGAAGACTTCCTTTTTGGCCTATTGATAGTAACCCTAGAAGAAAAGTGGGGAAGTCAAGGGACTCTTGAGCATAGAAGGGGCACACTTCCTTGGGTGTGATAGGTGTGTGGGGAATGAGGGACTATAGGATAGTTGAAATAGTGGGCACCATGGGACTGAGGAATTTTGTTGAGAATCAGACCTTAGTTGTTCACTAGGAACCCTTTTTCTTGGTGGAGTTAAGCCTGAGCTCATGGTGACCTATTGTTGGAATCTTATGAGCAAAAGATTCCATGGATGGGAGGAATGTCTAAGTTATGTGCGTAGTTGGTGACTTTCATAAAAGATACGCGTTCTTTATGCACTTGTCATGTTTACTATGTTCTTGTTTATCTATGTTTAACATGGGTTAATTCTTTTATCTTATCGCATATAAGTAATTGTTGTTACTCTATATTATGTTGCTTGTGCATATAAGAATTTTGCTTATAGAATGTATTTATAGTTGTGCATGGATATGACAAATATTGATAGTATTTTCTGTGAAGTTAACCTTGTGATTTTTATTATGAGTCTTCATGAAGAGGTTTGAATAATTGTGTGTGTAAAGAAAACTCTATGTAAATTAGGGGTTGGAGTTACTTATGCACACAGTGAAGCAGTCTGCGTGCACAAGTAGGAAAGATTCGGTGCGTGATGCCAAGGTGGTTGTGCACACGATTATGTTGTGTGATTAGTGTACTCGTGAACAATTATCTTAGTTACTTCCACTACTTAAAATTGTGTTAAAAGGAGAAAGTTGGTGTGGAGGAACTCAGTTTGAGGTTGAAGGCACTACTTCAAGTGATACTTCACATACTTTTGTTTAGATTAGAATCTGCGCAGTGAATTTTGGGAGTACCATGGTTCAGTAGTATGTTGGGTGACGTTACAGATTGCTTTTAGAGAGACAAAAGTTGAGGTTGTAGTGACGTGGCCCAGCATGGGGTGCATGGGGACATTATAGTCTGGTATCAAAGCAATCTCAGAGCGTTTTGATGTAGCATGGCCCTGCCTGGGTGGATGCGGATGTTACAACTATAGTAAAAACATTTTTTTTCATGATAAGGATATGTTGTTAACTGAAACATTATGGGATTCATAAATATTTTTAAGGTACAATTTTCATCCACCCATAACAATATTACAATTCTCTTTAGCCTTCTAAGTTAAAAATTGTTTCTATAATGCAACAAGACCTAGGTTCTAATTCAAGTGATGAAATGAAAATCATAATAGTTGGAGTACAAGGTAAATTTTCCTCTCATACTAGTTCAAGATCTACAATTCCATCTCCTGAAAATGAAAAGAACAGAAGTGAACTTTTTCATATTAGAGTAGTATCCAAACATACTAAAGTGGATACTTTGTTTGATCTGAGTTCTCAAGTTAATTTGATATCTAAATTAATTGTTAAAAAGTTGGTCTTATGGTGCAGACCCCCAAACCCTTAGGTTAACGTCCGCGCAGGATCGCTCTCTTTCTGCCCTTTGAATCTAATTGACTCTTTGACTCCTTCGCGGGAAATCAAACACACCTACGATGGTGTCACCACAGGTCCTTATGAATTGAGCCCGCATGCACAACACTAAGCACCAATTCAAATTCTCTGCCTCCTCTATGTGACCACGTCCTTCACTATTTTGGAACTTTGGATATTGCGGATTCGCGACTCCTGTTACGGAGTGTCTTGACTCTTCGACTTCTGAAACCTGAATCACCGATTCGCCAAAATGTAGGCTTCGTTATCCTCCACACTTATATCGTGGTTCGTGATTTTAGGAATCCCAGAACAAATATCCTAATCTCCTATTCCCCGAAATGCTGAATTCCAACATGCTTCCCAGTGCTGGCCCCACAATGGAACTTTCCGCCTTTTCAAGATTTCGGACTTCGCAATTCCATGAATCCTGATGCTAAGCTTTCGGTTCTCCAACCCATGAACTCCTGAAATGGTCAATGAATCTGACTTCACTTCTTGACAAGTACGCCACATGTCCACTCTGTTGTCCTCTATCTTTGGACGTGAACTCTTTTGCCCCCTCAAACCTCTGAACTCCGAAATGAAAGTTCACGAGTAATCTAATGACCCTCGTTGGCTTGGATCTATGGCCCTATCTCTCCTAATCTTATACACCAGAAAACAATCGCCATAAATCCCCTTGCTCCTCTGCAAGATCGAACGGTTCTCGGGACTTCGCAAATTCTCCACAGAGAATTTCAACCACCCAATCCTTCTCTTGAGAATTTCTACGAAACAAACAAAGATTCTTTTGCTAGAACTTGATCTCTCCGAAACAAATTCGCTCCATCTCCCTTCAAACAGGTTTGATTTCTACCTTCCTTTGAACGGTTTACAAGCACTAACTCTCCTGAGCTTCTTTCACAATTTCGAGTCTTCAAAAAAAAGACTCTTGCACACACTCCTTGCAGCAACCCTTCAGATACTTCTAAGTATTTGGTTTCTTTGACCCTGTGCACTCCCCTTGCGACAATAATCCTTCAACTCTTCTCTCGGTTGACAAGTTCTGAACTTTCAACTAGCCTATGCACACCTTGCACGGCTTCTGTGCCTGGTTTGCACTTCTACGGAAGATGAGAAAAATGGTATCCCTCCTAAGCTTTCAGAGATGAACTCTGAACCCGTCGACGCACTCCTTGTGGATGTTTCACTGCACTCCTTACAGGAACTCTTGCTCAGATAGAGAAACACTTGAAACTCATTCCCTGGCTCTCTCTCAGACTTCAAATACTTAACATGAAATCATACATACATAGCATAAAAGCAAATGTACAACAGAAAGAGTAAAATAACCATGAGCATAACATTCAACATGCATACACAGAAAGTATTAGAACAACATGAGTCTGAATCAAAGCTTCATATATTAATCTCAAAACTTATGTACATGGCCTCTTCTACACAACTCTCTGCTTCTTTTTCCTCTATGCTCTATGATCAATTGATAATGTTAATTGTTACAATGATACAAGATGAGGGTGTCTATAGTCGGTTTTCCCTCCTACGCTCTAAACTGTCTAATCTAGAAATTAAATCTACCTACTTACATTAACTACCTATAAATGCCTCTACACCTTACATATGAGAGCGTATCGCTCAAGATCTATTTACAATATGGAAGTACACACTCTCTTAACTATTACATTAATGTTTCAAAACATTTCAAAAAAATGTGTGCTTGTGCTTTCCAGTTGTCTTCCGTCTTCGTGCTTGCTTGCTGCTTACGATGCTTGCGATGCTACTGCATCATCTTAGAGACAACACCTCATCTGAAACCTTACCCTCTTGGTTCGGTATGTGATAGTGAAAAACTTCAAGTTACTAGGCAGTGTAGATTGATTTCTTTGAAGTTGGTAGATGAGGTTGATCTTGTTGTAGTCTCGCTTGATATCTGTGGCATTATCTTGGAAAGTCCCTATTTGTATGATAGGAATGTTATCTTCTTTCGATAGGAGAAAAAATACCATCTCACAAAAGGTGGTGTGGAATATATTGTTAGATCTCATAGTATGAAGAACTTAACTCTTGTTAGTTTAGGACAAATGAAGAGAGCCATCAATGCTATCAAGAGATTTGTG
>JASDQU010293175.1:0-14301 GCA_032191745.1 Picea mariana
CTCTGTACATTTATTTCATCAATAGAAATCGTGTATTACTGTATCTCTGTGTTTATGGTTGCATCTCTGATATATTTATGTTATATTACTGGATATACACGATATCTCTGTGCATTTCTTTATTATATCTCCGCTCTCATTTCGTGTCGAAAATAATTCGGATCATACATGCACAACATGTCCTCCAAGGTTTGGTTCATTCGTTCGATCTGCCCGTTAGTCTTCGGGTGATATGTAGTACTAAAGGTAAGTTGGGTTCCCAAGGCCTCTTGGAAACTCACCCAAAATCGTCCAGTAAACATCAATCCTCGATCAAATATAATCCTCTTAGGCACGCCATGTAGCCTCACAATCTCACTAATGAAAACTCTAGCTATGTCAGATGCTTGATACATCGTACGCACAGGAATAAAGTGATCACTATTTGTCAGAGTGTCTACTACTACGAAAATCGAGTCATGTCTCCTTGCCGTCAGTGGCAATTCAAGGATAAAATCCATCGAAATAACCTCCCATTTTGATTTCGGAATGGCATGCGGTTGTAGTAATCCTACTGGGTGTCTATGTTCAGCCTTTACCTGCTGACATTCTAGACATCTGGCCACATAGTTGACTATGTCGGCCTTCATTCCCTTCCAGAAGAATAAGGCTTTAAGGTCTTCCCTCATCTTCATGACTCCCAGATGAGCCATGTATACTGCTCTATGAGCCTCGCTTAGGATCAACATCCTCAACTCATCATTTGGTGGTACATAGATCCAAGTTTTAAACCTCAATAAGCCATTGCTATCAAATGAAAACCCCTCAAATTGTGGTACCATCATGGTGTTTTTTCCAATAGAACCCTCGACCTCTTTGTACCAGTCATCATCACACTGTAAAGTTAGAATATTTTCACGTAGATTCGTCTGAAGAGGCAGGACTGAAAATATGTGTGGTCTTCGACTCAATGCATCCACCACTCGGTTCACTGCTCCTTTTATGTAAGTAATCTTGAAGTCGTACTCTCTAAGCAATTCGGACCAACGTCGTTGTCGCGCGTTCAGGTCACTTTGTGTAAATATGTGTTGTAGTCCACAATGGTCAATCTTTAGTTCAAATTTTCATCCAACAAGGTAGAGTCTCCAAACCTTCAAGGCATATACGATGGCTAATAACTCCAAATCATGAGTTGTGTAGTTCTCCTTATGCCATCTCAGTTTCCTTGAAATGTAAGCAGTCACTTGTCCGTCTTGCATCAGGACTCTGCCTAAGCCTTCCTTGGATGCTTCAGTGCATACCAATAAGTCCGCATCCATGTTAGGGACCTTTACTATCGGTGTTGTTGTCAACAATTCCTTGAGCCTCCGAAATGCTTCCGTGCATTTCTCGGTCCAAATAAATTTTTTGTTTTTCTTCTGCAATTCCGTGATTAGATTTGCTATCTTCAAAAACCATTCTACAAACCGTCGATAGTATCCTGCTAAACCCATGAAGATATGCACTTCCATGACATTTGTTGGTGCAGGCCATTCCATAATAGCCTTGACCTTTGCTGGATCCACGATGATGCCTTTGCCGGAGATGACATGCCCCAAGTAGTGAATCTTCGATTGGTAAAAAGAGCATTTGAAAAACTTCCCATACAATTTGTACTCTTGTAGACACTGTAGTACCAAGCGGAAGTGCTCGTCATACTCCTTCATCGTCCGAGAGTACATCAAAATATCATCAATGAATACTTGGATGAACTTGTCCAAGTACTCATGGAACACCCCATTCATCAAACTCATAAATACCCCTGGGGCGTTTGTTAGTCCAAACGGTAAAATAATAAACTCATAATGTCCAAACCTCCTCTTAAAGACATTCTTAGGGATGTCATCCTCCTTGATCTGTAAATGGTGATACCTTGATCGCAAATCAATCTTGGAGAACACCGTCGCACCCTTCATTTGATCGAACAGATCATCAATTCTTGGCAATGAGTACTGATTCTTGATCATGGCCTTATTTAGTTGACGGTAGTCAATACAAAACCTCCACGATACATCCTTCTTTCATATGAAAATAACAGGTGCACCCCATAGTGACACACTAGGACGTATCAGTCCCAGGTAGAGAAACTCCTTCAGTTTCATTTTCAACTCTTGTAACTCTGGGATCGACATCCGATAAGGAATTCTTACTATTGGTTCAGTCCTTGATTTTAGGTCTATGGTAAATTCCAATTCCCTCTCCAAGGGCATCCCAGGTAATTCCTCTGGAAACACCTCCAAAAACTCTTTCACCACCGGAAGGTATTCTAGACCTTCCACTACTCCCTTCTCGTTTAATGCCAGGATCACATAAATCTTGCACCCCTTGTGCATACTCTTTTGTAGCTGTAAGGAAGAGATGAACCTCAGGGAAACTCCCTGGTTTTTTCTGACAATCACACATCTCTTTCCCTCGCCATCAACCAAGATCAACCATTTTGTCTTACAGTTGAGTATCGCCTCATGTGATTCCAACCAGTTCATACAGGTAAATCACGACGTCATAAGATCCTAGGATCATGATGTATAGGTTGGCCCTCATGAAAAATGCTCCCAAGTTAAGGACACAGCCTGTAACCTTTCCTCCAACCTTTTGTTTTTCTCCCGAAGCCATCTCCATGAAGCTAAACTCATCCTGTTCGACTGCCTTTACCATAATCCTTTTTAGTGTTGCACTAGAAATGAAACTCTCGGTAGCGCCGGGATCTATAAAAATACTAAGGGTCTAGTCAGCAACAATACCTGTTGTCTCGAGCACAGTCGATTGGTGCTTTGCCTAGCGGTTATTCAGCACCGCATGAATCCGATGGGCCTTGCCCATATATCCCATAGTAGTGGGTCTGGCTGATCTAGACACTCTGGTCCTCTCCACAGGGCAATCGCACTAGTAGTGTGGCTCCCCACATGTCCAACACCCCTTCTTCGGCTCAGTAGTCCTGGTACCTGATGTAGAAGATGCCAACCCACCGGCCTGGAACCCTGATCTATTTTGCTGAATATGCCTAAACTGCTGCTACTGCGGGTGACGCTGTTGTTGATGCTGTGGTCCCCGATAAGGTGTCTGCTAGTAAGGCATCGGTCATCAGGGTGTAGTGAAAGTGGATCCCCTCTGGAAGCCACGATATCCCGACATATGTCTCACTGGTGTCTGGTGCTGCTATGCTCCAGATGAAAATTGCCCTGCTGGTGTCACTGGAGTCCTGGTCTAACCCCCACTAATAAGCTCCTCCTCTACTATGAGGGCCTTCTGGACGACATCATGCAAGGTTTGAGGCATAAAAATCCTAACCTTTTTACACAGGTTGTTGTTAAGACCAAACATGAACCTATTGACCTTAAGTTTCTTAGTGTTAAGTTGTAGAGCATACCGGAGAAGCTCCATAACGGGCCTCGTACTTGGGCACCATACGACCTCCCCGTTGTAAGGCGTTGAACTCATTAAGATGATGCTCAATGAATTCCTCTGAAAGGTACCTCTCTCGGAACCGTTCCTCGAATATTTCCCATGACACGTCTTCAACGACCATGTTCAACTATGGTAGGAGTGTCTTCCACCATGGAAGAGCGCTCCCCTTCAATTGAAAGACCACCATGCAGACCTTTATGTTGAAGGTATAATCACGAAGTGTGAAGCACATCGCCATATTCTCCAACCATGCCTCAGCAGCTGCATCGTTCAGGGCACCAAAGAACTCAGGAAATTTGACCTTCTCGAGTTTGTGATGAATGCTACCAGTACCAATCGGAGCATGCGGTGGAACCTCAGCAGGTGCCGATGCCCTGGCCTCATCTCTATCCAAACGACTGATCAGAGCCTCGGAGATGTGCTGAATAGATATCATCATTCTGACTACATCACCAACTGCTATATTCTCCTGTCCGAGAACCTGCTCATCTCCCTGGGGGTTAGTTCCCTCAGGCATGGATGCTACTGGAGGCGTCGTGCCTCCTCCCCTATCAACCCATTGTTTGCCTCCGCGACATCCTCTAACCATGATTACTTGCACGCACACAAGTCAACTTGGTCAACAACAGTATAATCAATCATATCAACGAAATCTGTAGTGATCCCAAGTCACGGGCTGAACTGGCTCTGATACCATGTGTAATAGCCCCTTCGTTACGCCAACAACCTCTCATAACAAGTGCAATTTTTTTTTGTGTGTGTGCGT
Organism: Picea mariana; assembly: GCA_032191745.1. Classification (NCBI taxonomy): domain Eukaryota; kingdom Viridiplantae; phylum Streptophyta; class Pinopsida; order Pinales; family Pinaceae; genus Picea; species Picea mariana. Next base: position 4,190 of record JASDQU010293175.1, read on the forward strand.
GTGTACAAGGGTAATAAAGACATTATACTCTGCGTCGCAACACGATGATGAACATGACGCATGCAACTGCGACAACAACATAACGACCTAAGACACACATCAAGCATCTGGATGCAATGAACGACAATCAACTAACGAAAAATAAGACTGGCTACCCACCCGTCCTACCCTGCAATGGTTAAGACCTCCAGGACACATAAGCAACACTCAAGCCTAAGTTCCCATCGATTTTGACCATTTAAAGTATCAGGGTTGGCAACTGTTCTGAGGAACAAGGAGGTGTCTACATCCCCCCCTGACACAAGCAGACCAAGCACAATAAATGTCTACAACCAAGTGCAACATTAAATGTAATGGAAAACAACATCCTCACTAGGAAGCGCAAGTTAAAAGTGACTTCATCCAACATTCCAAACCATCAGCCGGACTATACTAGTCAAGATTACTATCTAATTAAACATGGATTAACATTCTAAATGGGGCATGTCTAAATGAAAAATGTCATCGAGGTTCAATCTAATTTACTCTTGTTACAATTAGATTTTGAGAAATTCTAAAAGATAAAATTTCATCAAGGTACCATCTACCTTAGTCATAAGGGCACATCACTTAAGCATGTCTGACCTTTAATTGGGTTAATCTTTAAAATCTAAATAACAATATTGCACTCTAAATTTCAAGTCTAGTTTAATCAAGGTCAACATCCTAATTTGACATAACTTACAAACTACTTCTAGCAACTTTTAAATCATAATTTAATCATATAACCAATCTAATTTTAACAATTCAACAATATATAACATTGATACCATTATCAATAGAACGCTATTTCTCAACAATAAATCACCATTACGAAGTTTTATTTTTATTGTTATATTTATATTAAATAAATTATTTTCACATTAAATAAATAAAACTCAATGAAAATTTATCACAAATGTAAATGTAGGTATAAATTACATTTTAAATGTTTTAGTGTTGAAGGTGTCTTTAATATCTCCCGACAGATTGAAAGTTTTGATCCCACTCCTAAAAGCACACAATGTAACATTATAGAATAAACATCAATCTTAATAATTATGAACAATAATATTTTTGATTTTTTGTATTATCCTATCAATAAATCTCGTAAGTAACAATTTACTAATTTAACAAAACAAGGTTTTTCTGAAGTTACAAGTAAGGATTGAGTTGATTCCAGTGCTATCAACCTCAACCCCATGGATTCGTTGACCTCCTGGTAAATAGCTTCTAAAAAGGCAACTCACAGTCATCCCTTAAGGCAAACAAAATTTTAACAGCAAAACGTTGTCATCCCAGGCAATTCATGGTTTGGTTTTTAGGTAGTAACAGTGGAGTAACACCTGTGTGACAGCACAATCACGGAGGTAAAAATGAGACAACCATTACAAAAAAAAATGCAAAGTTGTTATTATTACCGCCTTTACATAAATACGGATTGGCAGAGGAATGGATTACACAGTTGTTATATGCACACAAGTTTGCAAAGGAATGATGGAGGCGCTATCTGAAAGGGATCATTGTCTAAAAAGATCTTGGAATCGTTGTCCAAAGAAGGGTATCAATGCCTAGAAAAGCCCCAAAAATCGTAGAGTTTAAATGGCCATTTTCAATGCTGAGTCAGACAGAACGAATTCGCCATTACAAGATTTTTTATTTTTTTTACATAGTTAACTGATTTCTTGGGGTAATCTGCATGCTCGACCGAATGATGATGGAATTAATCGAACCCAGTAACTGTGTGCAACATTGACAACCCTACATATCAGTATGATAATGTAATGGATGTGTATTTCTTCTGTCAAGCGTTATTTTCATAGAACTTTATGTTGCCTGTTTTTAAAATCTGATCGAGACATAAGAAATCAAAGGAAGTTAATATTCTATGATGCCGTGACAAATGTGATTTCATTTTCTGAAGAGTCGACACAAATGAAGTCTCGGGAGGTGGTATTAAAGTAGCAATGTAACAACGCAATTTTTCCATTGGCACAATCACAAAGTATTGAACATTTTTCAAATAGAAAGCCAGTGAAGTGATGAAGACACAAGGCAAACGAAAACGCTCAACAGAATTCTCCTTGGGTGTAAATTTCACCCCAAGACTTAACACAGGACTAAAATCGCCCCCAAATTTTTTCCCATGATAGTCAAAGGAAATTCACAGAGAAGGAAGTAAAACGTAGTCACTAGTACTGTATATAAATCGCAGCCAAAAATACCTATCTAAAATCCCCATCCACAAAATCAATAGCTAACCATTAAAAACAGAATCTGGCCCTTCATTAAAAGTATGCAATCATCATTATCCTAGCATAGAGCCAACCTTTACATTTGTTACATATTTACAATCGCTGAAGAAGATTCGTACAACCATTACATATTGACAATTGCTGAAGTAATATTTCTTTACATCCATTATCTATTTAAAATAGCAGAGGTAATATATATATATATATATATCATCTATTACACAACCATAACACTGGACAATAAAACAAGTCCATCCAACAAGAATAACGCGGATTGAAGCCAACCGCTTTTTACATCTCCGGATACCAATATAAAATGCTGACAATAGTAACAGAATGCATGGGCCATAAGGATAACTCATAGAAGGGATCGGGGGGTTTCTATCAGTCAAGGTGCAAAAAATAAACACCAAAGAAGCAAGATAAACCATACACAGGGGTCGTACTAGAAGGCGCAAGTCAAACAATCAAGCATGGACAACAACAGAGGTAGACGATGGATGGGTTCGTCCTTCACTTCACCATCCTCACATAGAAAAGTAGGGTGTTGATATCCATAGGTCTTTTAACGCTAAGGTGATGACCTTAGATCAAGCTCCTGGCCGACTGCTCAGGCAAGGACTAGTGAGCTAGGGATGAAGGCTAACAACCATGAAGATCATAGTCGCACTCAGTAAGGTGGTCAAGACATGCAGGAAAACAAGGCCATAGGAGATGACAACCAATGAGCTAGTCTAAGAAAACTTTTAGCTAACAATCTAAACATCCAATCTACTTACAAAATCATCATGCAGATCCAATCATAAAACCTACAACAATCTACCATTCAAATGAAGAAAGCGTACCGTTGCCTGTTCTCCCACTCCAAGTGGCGTCCTGTGCTGCGTACAAATCTCGCTCACCGATCGTCGAGACTTCACCAGTACCTCCCAACCAACGCTAGGGGTACTCTTCTTCCCCTTTAGCCCCTCGAGCCGCAAAGGGGCCACACACACTATCCAGAGATTTCGTCTAGCTCCCAATTCACCTCGCAAGGCTGAGCTACCACTCCTCACTGAGCTGGGTATCCCAACTCCCACAAGTAAATCAGTCAAGTCGATATTTTTGTAGCATAATGTTACGCAAACAAAAGATTCCACTTCATCCTTCTCCTTCCTTTATTTTATAGAGTTTCCAACTTCCTTTCTTTCCTAAAATCTCATTTAATTAAAGTTTTTAAAAATAAATTCCTATAATTTCCTCTCCGTACAAGTGTCCCCCATTCCGTACATTCCTCCATAAATTAATTTATTTATTTAAGTAATTATCTTTATTTCCCTCACCCACCTAGAGTTACTCCTAGAATCACTCCTAGGTGTCCCCAAATTCTCTTAAAGGTTTTAATAGCTTTCCCTTTTATTAAATTGCTAATTCAGTTTAAAATTAGAAAGCTCTTAAATGTAGATTCTTTACTAAGTTGACTTCCCGTTTTTTCCCTTAAGTTCCCCTTTTCCCTTTTTATGTTACCTCTTTTCCCTAGTTTCCTATTTTATTTTATTTTCCCTCTTTCCCCTTTTACTTAGAACTCGAAAAGGCATGTGTAGGATTTAACCCCTTTTTCCTTTTATCATTAATTTGGTATATTTTAAATTATCAAAAGATAAAATAATTAATTGCCTCCTTACATTTTATAACCACAGATTTTATTTCTTATGAATAAATTAATTTCTTACTCCCTTTATGTTACAAAATTTTTTGAAGATATAATTATTATTTAAGTGGTTTTTATTTTAATTATTATTATTTTATTTTATTTTAACTATTTATTATTATTATTATTATATTTTTTTTAAATGTAGACAAAATTTTACCCCTAGCATAATTTTAGACTTAGAACTTAGATTTTGTATCGGACGACATTTAATTAGGGAAATTGTTTTAAAATTTCTTAACATGTTATTTGTCTTAGGGCCATGTAGGTTCATCCCTCTATCATCATCAACGCGACCTGCCCTTTAGGACGCACTAGGTGCTCCAAGGGTGCCACTTGCCTCATCTGTTCTTTTGCGCGACGTGCCCTTCAAGACACATTACGTGCTCCAAGGGTGCCACTCGACTTAATACGTTTCCTTCGTGTGACACACCCTTCAAGACACATTACATGCTCCAAGGGTGTCAGTCGCCTCTTGACTGATTGGTAGACATCAATAACCCCTGGAGTCAACACTCCGCCAGGTGAACTTGTGGGAGACTAAGGGATTCTAAGGAATAATTCCCCCGCCTTATTGCACACCCTTTAGAATCATCGTGAGCGACTGTCACAGTCTTCCCTCACAGCATCATGGGTCCTTTGGAACTAGGTAATCATTAACCTACATTTCGAGTCACGGTGGGAGTGCTAGTAGGCTATGGAAGGGTTGTTGTCCACACCTCTCCCTCAACATCTCTAGTAGTCGTGCATGACCCCTTTACTCCATATGTGAGTCTAGTCGGCAAGCTATCATCAGCCTACATCATCAAAAAATCATGTCAGAATATATCCATATCATATCATCTAATTATATGCGCTAATATCATAGTAAAAACAATCAAACCTCAATGGCACATTCCCTGAATGGATCTGGAGTCCAAGGGGTTCCATCGATACCTCTGCATCCTTAAGGTCCAAAACCCTACAGACTCAGTAAAACCGAGTCAATAGAACTTGTCTATGTCAATGTAGTAAAACAACATGTCATCAACCCATAACGCATCGTAATCAAAGTCAAAAGTTTTAATAGCATAAAATTCTGGATCACTTGTGAGAAAGTGTCCTGAACGAATAAGTTCGCTCAGTACGCAAGAGTGGGATGTTACAATATTATATATAATGGAATTCTCTTTGAAATTATGTGTGAAATAGCTCACATATACAATATGTGTGAGCTAGCTCACAGATACAATATGTTTGAACTTATTTGTAAATCTAATTGAATGTTTGTTTTTGTGATTAGTAATCAATTGAGTTAAGAGTTTGAAAATACCCTGGCAAGAAGGAATTTACTTCATTGTATGTAGAAAACAAAAATGTCCATAGTATGCCATTCTTGGACAAGAAAGCAAGGAATGCAATCGAAGAAAATTTAGAAACTTTCTCTTTTCTGATGCGCGATAGAGTCTGTTCTCAAATATTCAAATGTTCAAGTTCAAAATTAGGTATTCATAATGATATAACCTTAAATAAGTTTGAATGTACACCATTTAAGACAATGATAAAATTATCTAGGGGTTCTATATATTTCAAAATAATTGATCAAAACGTTGAATAGGAAATGCTAAACTAAAAATTAGAGAAAATAAAAATTTGATAAAAGTCAAAAAACATACATTTATGAATCATCCTGAATGAACACATCATTCCCAAATATGGGTTCTTCCTCTGCTTCCTCCTTAATCATAATCTCCCTCCCAAGCACACTCTCAGGTACTCTCTTCTCCACATTAAGCTATATAACACATTTCAAATTTGAATATTTGAAAAATTAAATTTAAATGATTATAACATATTAAATTTAATTGATTATAACATATTAAATTTAAATGATTTTAAGACATTAAATAATACCTGTGAACTTCCACCCTCTTCAAAATCTTTCAATGAGAATTGAGACAAGCCTGCCCGAGTAGTAGAAGATGGAATAGGGATATGTGAACAACATAACTAAGAACTAAATCTAGGACTCACTGTGTTCACAATTATACAAAATTATAAATGTTGTTGATTTCTTATTCAAAAGAGTGGAGATTGAACAACTATTAGAAAACACATAACTGATTCAACCCATCCAAATTTAAAATTGTCGAATCAAGTCTCCTACTTACTAGAGATTCATTTAACATATTTCCAAACTGCAATTAATGGAAATAACAACTCAATTAATTTTTTATATACAATGATATTTAAATCTAGAATTAGAAGTAAACTATCATAAAATGGGTCAAAATTTTCCTAACTAGAACACATACCAATCTACGGTTTGGGTCATCATTCTGAATGACCTTCTTCCAACCATCCAAACAAAAAATTTCATACTCCAAAACATCTTCTTTCGACATGGTATCTAACTCCGCATCTGTTTTATAAACAAATGTGGTTAAGGAATTGGCTTCCGCTCATTGACGGTTCATGCCAACATAAACACCATAAAAAATCGCTTCCAAATTTTCTCTGATTGCATTCATGGCCTCTTTACCAACCTCTGATGTAGCTTGCAACTCTGAATGTGAATCAACTACCCCTGTTGGGCAATGTACTAAAGGTTATGGAGGAATTGACAATGTTTCACTTCGATATCCCCCTTTGTGATCATATGCATGTCCTTTACCAGTCTCATAATATTTGGACGGTAGACTAGTATAATCAAGGTGCATGTGCAAGAAAAACTATGCAAAAAAGTGTCTTAGAAAATAGTGTGGAACCTCATCGTTCCACAAAAATTTTCCATATGCCACTAAAAATTTGTTATATAGATGTCCTGCAATGTCAGGGTGCTTAAAATATTTCACCTTCAACATCTTCCGCTTTGGGCCCTCTTTGAAATTGAACATCAAAATGGCGTCTTCTTTTGAAACTCTATTTTTATTTCCTCCCATTTATCAAGGCCCATCACCTCTGACTTTCGTCGCCTCATTATATCAACAAAACTGTCAGTGGTTGGTCCCATCTTCTGATATGCATCCATAAAGTTTTCCAATGAATGCAAAATAATTTGCAAGCTTTGTTTACTCTCCTAAGGGAGTTCCAAGACCACCAAATCATTTTCCAACCTTATTTTTTACCTGAGCATTGCTCAAGAGTCATTGCTTCAGTAATCTCTTCCCAAAGAAGTTCATCACCAACATTCGAAGGATAGGTGGATGTAGGCATGTAATCTTATGTTTCTTGATAATGGAGCCTCTGAAATCCACCTCCACCTTCTCCACCGACATTTGAATCTTCATGACAACCACTCCCTCTTTCATTGTCATCCCTTGCTCTAAACTGATTGTCTACACACACATTTGAAAGTAACTACAAGATTTAACTTCACATAAATTTAAATACAAAAAAAATACAACAAAAATAAAAAAAATCAAAGAAAATTACTAGAAATATTCTCTTGTTCAGAGGTATTCCCTACATTCTCAGGTGTAGGAGTATCAATGCGCAACCTAACTAATAAAGATGCATCCATAGCACTTTCTTGAGCAGGTTCTACAGTTGATCTATTTATAGACTCGTTTGAAAATCTCCTCTGACAAGATTGTTGTTGGTCACTCAGAGTCTCAGTCGAAGAAGGAGTTCTTGTTCTTCCTTCTTTGGAGAACTTAGAGCGTTTGCGAGGAATGGTTGGAGAATCTCATGTCGACATATATCCTCAATATCTATCCACAATGTAGAGTTTATCAATAAAAATGCAGAGATGTACCTAAGTTCAAGAAATTAAAAACGCAGAGAGAAATAAAAGTTTTAATCAATCAAGCCGCAAATATACTCTTTCATAAGAAGGCACAAAGACTAAAAATTAATCCATGAATCAATCAAATTAAAGATATGTAAGGGATAGACAGTAGGGAAAATTCTTATCCTTCACTCATCATCCATGCACAGAAAAAAAGGGCATTTGAATCTATAGGTCTTTAAACACCGAAGTGACAACTGTTGATTCAGCTCATGGCCAACTGCTCAGGCACAAACTGATGACTAAATGGATAAGGTACGTAACATAAAACCACAATATTTTCATAATAATCAATAAAACTCACACAAATAAGTCATTGAAATCAGAAGTTGGGTTTGCCAAGGGAAATTAATTCAAAAAAACAACAAGAAAGGAAATTTATTAAAAGTTCCCTATGGTTGGATCCACTAAAAAAACGTATTAGAACATTTCTTTAAGATTCCTTAAAAGTTCCCTATGGTTGGATCCAAAATACCATATATAATGTAATGCATTAGAATCCCCAAAACAAAGAGTTTAATCTTAATAACCTCACACATCCACTAATAACTTCAACATGTTTTAATCACAACAAGGTGAAGGTCTTGCATGAACATGGATTATATGCCATTGCTTTAAACTTCCCATTAGCATTGTTTAAATGTCATTGAGTTTTTATACTAATTCCTTTATTGTCATGTTACATGGGATGGGTTTGAGGGTTGTTTTCATTCCTAATATAAATTAAGATGAGGTGGAGAAAATGTAATATTTGTGATAATGTTATATTATATAGCATATGAACTGTGCAAATAATATATTATATATTTGGATCACTTGAGAGATTTAAGGACAAATTTTTGATTAGTTGTGGATATAGTTAAACTAAATACATAACTGTGAAATATTTTATGGTCACCTAAAGTTACATAAAGGGACCTAATTTTACTATAAACTAAGGGATTTCCACTAAGGGATACATAAAGGGACCTAATTTTACTATAACCTAAGAGATTTCCACTAAGGAATTTATACCTAATTGTTACATAAAGGAACCATATTTCTACTAAGGGATTTCTTAACTATAAACTCCTTAACTCCCTTGCTTGATATAGTTTTGAGTTTATTTGTTGTTTATTATTAAACCTAACATCATATCCCTCCATGTCCAAAGTTTCACAAACAACAATGACAGGACACAACAAAGTAATATGTGAATAACAAATAAAGTAGTTTTCAGTCCTCTTCAATTTTCAAGAATTATTTCTCCTCCCAATTGGCCAACCCACACTCTTGCTTTTCTTCCACTTTTATCACCTTCCCTACCACCATTTTCAAATACTCCTCCTTTTTGCTTCATAAGCATCTTTGGAAAAAGGGCAGTTATCCCTTTCCATCCCATATGGATAACACCTCTATCGTAGGGAGGTAAAATATAATAAAAAATTAATGGAAGTTTACACCTACATATGCTAACCCTTTAAAATACATGCCAATAACAACTTAGAGTAAGTTTCTTGATATAAATGTCTTGGAGTTTACCTTAATCACAAGTTTAATTAAAATTATAGCATTGAGAAAAGGATTAATGAAGGATAGAAAAACCTATTTTGACCTTGAAAACAATTGCAAATCGTATGAATTTTGGCATTGGGAAAAAAATAAACCCCTTTTGAGACAATCATTGTAACATCCCACTCTTGCACGCACTCGATGAACTTATTCTTGAAGACACTTTGTTGCAAGTGATCCAGATTATTATACTAATGAGCATTTGATTTTGATTATGAAGAATTATGGATAAGATGACATGTTATTTTGTTGTATTGATATAGACATGTGCTATTGACTTGATTCTCCTAAGTGTGCAGGATTTTGGACCTCGAGGATGTAGAGGCATCGATGAAACGCTTGGAATCTAGATAGAGTAAGGGAGTGGACTATTGGGGTTTGCCTGTTGTATATATATGACTTATGTGCATATCATTAGATGTTATGATTATGGATTTTATTTCTAACATGATTCGTTGATGATGCAGGCTGACGATAGCTTGTTGACTAGACTCAAATGTGGAGTAGAGGGGTCACACATGCCTACCATAGATTTTGAGGGAGAGGTGTGGACAACAACCCTGCCATAGCCTACTAGCACTCCCATCGTGGATTGAACTTTAGGTTAACACCTATCTAGTTCGTGAAGACCCACGATGTCATGAGGGAATACTGTGACAATCACTCACGATGATTCTAACGAGTGTGCAATAAGGTAGGGTACTTATTGATCCAGGTGGATATCAGGGCCACCCACCTTTTTCAAATGGCTCAAAACAGTTTTCTGGCCATTTTGGCAATTTACTATTTTTAGCAGGTTTTAACTTCCGGGGCCATTTTGAGGGCCTAA
>JASDQU010293179.1:0-12543 GCA_032191745.1 Picea mariana
TGCAAGAATTCCTAGTTATATCATCTCCACCGTCATCTAGATACTTTATTCACATCATCTTGTGTACAAGACCAAAGGATTTTGCATTTCATCAAAAAACATGCTTATATGGGACATGCCCCAGGTACCATGGAATGACATTACTGAGCAAGTGCATCCATGTAAGTGATGAGTATGAATTGGGGAGGAAGCAGGTTACCTTGTGTTAAAGAAAAGGTATGAAGAACCTTACTCAAACATTCTAAAATATTGCTAGGATAAGGAAAGATAGTTGGGAATGTTACCCAGAGTTTATAGCCTTAAATTCAAAACAATCACTCGATCCACAGGTAATATGTAGGAGGAACCAAGGTTGATTTTATATATTATATGTAACTATGCAAAAGAAAGAAAGAAAAAATATACATAAGTGTGTACATGGATAAGAGACAAGGATAAAAGAAAATTTTGAAAAATATCATTAAGATACACATGTGAGACCGAAATCATAAATCTGATTTTTATATTAACTTCATTCTAATATAAAAAGATGAATTCTCTTTACAAACCCCTACAAGGGTGGGGACCAAATTCATACTTAAAAGTCCCTGATGGGCACCATAAAAAAATAATTTGACAACAAAATAAAACTGAAGCTGAATATCTGGATCAACTTACCATAAAAGTGTTGTCACTTGACTCTGCAAAATATTATTTATTAGTCATGAAATCTATTCCACAAACAAACAAGAACACACAAACTATCAAAGATAGATCATACACCTTTAGAAACAAGTTGTTGAAAGATATGATTCAGTTTTGAATCTTGTTACCTTCAATAAGACCATGTTGTCGTCAAGATGGTTTAGCTTTCTAGTAAACTTAGAATGAATGAAAAAAAGAATTATCTCACAAGTATAGAGAAGACGTTATGTCAGAATTTCCCTTTTTGTTCTCTCTCTCCCTTTGTCTCTTCTTTTGAGTGAGCTTTTATTCTTTTTTCCAATAAATTATGATAGTTCAACTACCTTTCTTTTGTTAATCTTAGTTAGCTTAACTAATAATTTGAGACAAATAAATAATAATAAATAATAAAGGGTCTATTTAAATAATAACTAAATAGGTGGGACCCCTTGTCACTCCAATTTTCATTTCCTTAATGATCATCAAAATATGAAATACAACACCCCAAAAATTAACTCAAATATTCACCTTGTAACTTCCATCCTCAAAAAAATAGTCAAATATTTTAGTATTATAATAAAACATGACTATTGCTCAAAAATAGAATTATATCCATGATGTCCAAAACATTATGTCTAAATGTATCTTTGTTGTCCAAAACATTTTGTCATCATACACATAAAATCTATCCTAAAAAAAAATAACATTAAGAAGCATTAAAACCCATATTTACTGTGAGAGGTGGTTTGCTTTTTTTCACTACTGCCTTCCTTTGATCCTTTTTTTGATTTGTATTGTGAAAAAACCTTCAATTGATTGGAACTTGTGGGTGGATTTCACCGATGACATGGGAGAAACTATATATGAGGTGGATATGAGAAGACATTGATTGACATACCACCCCTACCTCAACAGGTTCTGCTTGACCACCCGACCTATGGATCTTCAAAACTCTGGAGCCAAAACATCTCTTCGAGTCCCCTGTAGGAACCTTCAATCACAAAAACCATAGGTCCTTATATGAAAAACCCGCTTGCACGAACTAGCATTGGGTGCGAGCCTTCCTCCACACGACCACGCACTATGACTTGGTCCACGCCAAAAGGCATATTTGTGAATCGTTACCTCGGGGATGTTGGTATGATACAACCCCAACACTCCAACCTATGGAACCTTGAAACCCAACAAGGGGCCTAGCTAGTACTATCCCTTTTCCTTATGCGCTCCACGTGACCTTTCGCTAGGAACTAAGTCCCAGCTCCCAAATATTTCAGGTCTTCGCGGTTCAAAAAAATCCACGAGCAACTCTTACTTCCCTTCCAAATATTTGACTCTTGATGATCCAATGATCTAGATCGACGGTCCAGATCCTCCAAGATCCAGCGATCCAAATCTAATCGCTAATTCTCTTTTCGTGACTTCAGGAAAGTCTTCACCTCAATTTTATTGATGACCAAAACCCCAAACCATACCCATGCTGAATCAATGGTTCATAGGTATCACTATCCAATGACCTGGATTCAATCTATCTTTCACGTATCGGGGATTTGAAAACCAAGGCAAAACCTTGTTCGCCCAACTCGCAATCTCTGATATCCAAAAACAAACCAACATTCTATATCTATTGGGATCGATGGTCCCTATCTCTCCTGAGCTTCAAGAATTGAATGGATCTCTACCTTATCCTCCTCATAGCTCTGTTTGATCCAATGGTTCATGAAAAATCGACACTTCCCCCTCGAAGCTTTCCACTGTTCGTTCATACCTCAATGAGTCACGACCAAACAACTTGGTGCCGACTCCCTAAACTTGATTTTTCCTGGGCGACTGCAAATTTATTCCTCCTTTTGGGAGTTTTAAACAACGCTAGCCTTCCTGATCTTATTCTTTCCAAAACTCTTGGATTCTAAAATAATCATGCATGCACGCCTTGCGCAACTTTCACAACAACTTCTGGTTATCCAACGTTTTCCACTCTATGCACTCCTTGAAACATAGATTCTTCAACTGCTCTGTGGGTTGAAGAAATCTAACGATTTCCTCGGCCTGCACACTCCTTGCTTGACTCTGTGTCACACTCACACTTATGTTGGTATAAGTACAACGATATCCCTCCTAATCTTCTCTGAGATAAAACTCAGAAACCTGTCAACACACTCCTTGCAGACATTCAATGCACCCCTTGCAAGAATTATCAGGAAGAGAAACAATTGAAACCCATACTCTCCCTCTCACAGACTTCATACATTCAACATGAAATTACACACATAAGTCATTAAAACAAATGCATAACAGAGACTAGAATTAACTGTAAATATACCATTCAACAGATGTAAACAAAATTCAAAAAACACCATGACTTTGGATCAAATATTTCTTATATTAATCTAGATGCATATGTACATGGGCTCAATAGCATCAACTAATTGCTTATACAATCTTATACAGTCTCTTCTCTTCTATTCCATTACTCTTCAGATCTTACAATTACAATGAGAATAACTGATACAATACAATGCATAGAGGGAGATTTCTAGAGTTTTCCCTCCTACAACTCTAACTATCTATTCGAATTAAAATCTCTACAACTACTTTACATTGATTACATTAAATGCCTATGTTCGTTAGATGAGAGCTATGCTCAATATCTGCGTTACAATCTCAAAAAATTTAAGGGAAATTACGTCCCCCAACTATTACATTAATGTTCCTCTTTTCAAATTCAAAACGTTCTCAAAATGTGCATTGGTGCATTTCCAATTGTCTTCCTCTCTTGCACTTGCTTTGTTGGCTTGCTTACGATGCTCCTGCATCATACTCCTCTGGCTGAAAAATTCATGAACTCTTGTTCATGAGATCTTGCACTATTTTTCCATGTTTCTAGATCTGCGCTTCATTTTCCCAACTGGCATCCTCAATCGGGTGTCCTTTCCATTTTACCAAATATTCAAAATATGTCTTTCTTTGGGTCTTCTTGCTAACTCATGATCGGTGATCTTTTCCATCTACGGCTTTTCAGCTACAGGCATCTGTTTGACCCACTGAATTTACTTATGTATTTCTACTTCTCCCACTTCATCTTCTCTGTAACGATATAGATCTGTTATTTTGAATATGGGAAATATTTGTTACACCTGATCTACTCTGCTCTTGTATTCCTGGTTGGAATTTTGCAACCACTCTTTAATCTTATTGTGGATCTCTTTCATTCCCGCTGCAAAATATTTCTCTCCAGCACTTCTAAACTCACTTTTCTCTAATTCTATCAACTCATATACTCCTCTTGTCTTCATTCCATACATTATCTGGAATGGTATTTATCCTATGCTCCTATTATTTGAGTCGTTATATGTAAACTTCGCTTGCGGAAGAATCTGGTCCCACTGTGTATGGTGTTCAGTAACCAAACTCCTCAACAAGTCCCCTAAACTTCGATTTACTACCTCAGTCTGTCCATCTGTCTAAGGGTGATATGCTAAGATAAAAGATAAATCCATTCCCAACTTCTTCCATAGTGTCCTCCAAAAATGACCAACAAATTTGGTATCCCTATCCGAAACAATAGTCCTGGATAAACCATGAAGTCGAACAACTTCCTTGAAAAATAGATTTGCAATGTGTGTTGCATCACTGGTTTTCTGACATGGAATAAAATGTGTCATTTTTTAGAATCTTTCAACTACCACAAATATGGAATCACAACCTCTCTTTTTCCTCGGCAGTCCTAACAAAAAATCCATGCTTACCGTGTCCCACGGCCTCTGTAGTACTGGCAATGGTTGATACAATCCTGTATTCTGTCTTTTCCCCTTTGCGTGCTGAAAAATTCTACATTTGTTGACAAATTTCTTGACATCTGTCCTCATCCCTGGCCAATAATATAATTTGTTCAGTTGCACAAATGTTTTTTCATGGACAAAATGTCCAGCCAATCCTCCACTATGTTTTTTCCTTCAAAAGGTTTTCTCTCATAGAACTCTTTGGGATACACAACTGATTTCCTTTGAATAACAGTCCATCTTGGATCAGGTATTCAATCCATTGGCTTATGTCCCTTAAAACATGATTCTCGCATGCTTCATAAGTGTCCTTGAAATCTGAATCATCTCTGTACATATCCTTCAAGCTATCAAAACCTAATCTCTTCACGTGAAACTCCTACAGAATCAAACATTTCTTGCTCAACGCATCAACAACCTTGTTAGTAGTTCCAGAAATGTGGTTTATAAAAAAAGTAAATTTCTACATAAATTCAACCCATTTTGAATGTTTCTGGTTCAATTTCTCCTATCAAGTTATGAATTGTAATTTACAATCCATTCATCACCTTCCCTCATTCTAATTTGATGATATCCTCTTTTCAAATCAATTTTTGAAAAAAAATTTGCTCCACTGAAGCAATCCATCCTGGGTAAAGGAAATATATACCTAATGGTTATTTTTTTTATAGCCCTCGATTATGTACACATCCTCCATCCACCATCCTTCTTCGGACATAACACTATTGACATAGTGCATGGATGCAAGATTTCTCTAATCAATCCCTTGTCCATCAAATCCTGGACTTGATTCTTGACTTCTTCATTCTCCCACGACGTCAGTTTGTACGTTTCTTTGTTTGGTAAACTTGCCCCTGGTATAAGTTCAATATGATGGCTTATACTCCTGATGGGTGGCAACGAACAAGGTAAATCATCCACCACTATATCAACAAATTCCTCCAGCAGTTCTTGAATTTCCTCAGGCAGATCATCTATTTTGGTATTGGTCAAGATGAATCTAGGTTTCCTAACCACAACAAATTGCATATCTTCTTCTTTCTTGACTTCCTCTATAAGTTCCTTCCCAATCATGATAAGTATAGTATTCCGTTCTTATGCTTTTTACTTTTTGTCTTCAATTGGTAGCAACATATGTGTCCTACCATTCTTCTCCAAGGTGTATGTATTCTTCCTTCCATCATGGAAAACAGTTCTGTCATATTGCCACGGTCTCCCCACCAAAATATGATAGACATCCATGGGAATAACATCACATAAGTTCTCATCTCTATATTCCCCTATCTTGAATTCAACTAAACATTGTTTAGTGACAGTTACTTGATGTCCTTTTTGCAACCATTAGACCTTGTATGGGCTTGGATGTGCAATTGTCTCCAACTCCAAATTTTCCACCATATCTATGGATACTATATTATATGTGCTTCCACTTTCCACTATCGCCTTGCATACCATGTCTTTTGTCTTGCAAGTAGTCCTAAATAAATTGTTCCTCTAGACTGGATTCTCCACCTCTTTCTTTGGCTTCAAGAGAATTTTCCTCATCATCAATGAATTCCCGCCTTCTGCATATTCTGCCTCAACATTTCGTCTTCTTGCTTCTGAAATGTGAGCTTCACCTCCTCTATATATTTTTCTATTGAGACATTCAAAATATTTATGTCTGATATTTCCACAGACAAAACAATTTATTTCACCTCCTCTGCCTCTTCCTCTTCCTCTTGCTCGAGGAAAAGTGTTCCTATTGGCATATTGTCCTCTTTGTGAGCTCCCTCCCCTTTCTGGGTGGTTATGAGGTTTCTTCTCTTCATCCTTGGGCTTCTGTACTCTGTCCTAGGAAACTTCTTTGCCTATGATCTAACTTCTACCTCTGCCCCTTTGACCTTTCTTTTGGGCCAATTTTACTTCTGCCTTTGAAGCAATTTGATAAGAATCTTCCACAGTCCTAATTGTCACCATGCTCATCTCATCCTGAATCTCATATCTCAGGCCATTCATATATCTAGCGACTTTTTCATCAACACTCTTATGATGACCAGCTCTAATGTTTAGCTTGTAAAATTCCTTAGTATATTCTTTCATTGTCATCGCTTTCTGTCACAAATTTTGCATTCTTCGGAATAGTTTTATTTGGTAATCTCTGGGTATGAATTTGGATTTCATCTTCGCTACCATTCTATCCCATCTTTTAATTATTTTCTTTCCTTTGCAACGCCTATCAACCTGCAGTTCATCCCACGATAGTGTTGCATGCCCTTTCAGTCTAGTGACAACATGTTTAACTCTCTTATCTTCTTCGATATCCTCATAGTTGAAGTAATTATCCAGAGCTCTAAACCAATCTAGCAAATCCTCAACATATAAGTTTCCTTCATACATCAGAATGTCCATTTTCTCTCTGGAACCTATTCTTGCAACAACTTTGAATAGAAGTTCCTCTGCAGCATCCTCAACTACAACTTCTTCTTCTCCAGCTCTGGGTCCATTCTCGCTTTTGGCTTCACTGACGTCTCCAACATCAGTTGTTTGCCTCTATGTTGTCTCCATAGAATCCAATAAATCACAAAGTTCCCTCATCTCCCTTTCTATGGCTAGATCGGCCATGGGTCTCTCTTGACGTCTTCTTGGAAAAATTGTTTCAATCTATCCATGCAGAATTCAAATCACAATTGCCCCCTATCTTCCCTCTACAGAAAACAAAGGTGTATTCTCTGATACCACCCGATGCAACACCCCTACCTCAACAGGTTTTTCTTGACCTCCCGGCCTATGGATATTCAAATATGGAGCCTAAACGACTCTTCGGATCCCCTATAGGAACCTTCAATCACAAAAACCACAGGTCCTTACATGAAAACCCTGCTTGTGCGAACTAGCACTAGGCGTGAGCCTTCCTCCACATGACCACGTGCTATGACTTGGTCCACTCCAAAAGGTGCATTCGTGAATCACAACCTCGGGGATGTTGGTATGATACAACCCCAACTCTCCAACCTCCAAAACCCTAAAACCTGACAAGGGGCCTAGCTAGAACTAGCTCTTTTCCTTATGCAATCCACATGACCTTTCACTAGGAACTGAGTCCCAGCTCCCAAATATTTTGGGTCTTTGCGGTTTGGAAAAATATGTGAGCATCTCTTTCTTTCCCTTCCAAATCTCTGACTTCTGGAAGATACGATGATCTAGATCGACGGTCCAAATCCTCTAAGATCCAACAGTCCAAATCTGATCGGTGATTCTCTTTTTGCGACTTCAAGAAAGTCTTCACCTCGATTTTCCCGATGACCAAAACCTCTAACCATACCCATGTTGAATCAATTGTTCACAGGTCCTGCTATCCAATGTCATGGATTCAATTCGGCTTTCATGTATTGGGGATTTGAAAACCAAGGCAGAACCTTGTTCTCCCAACTCCCAGTCTTTGATATCCCGAAACAAACCAGCGTTCCAGATCTATTGGGATCAATGGTCCCTATATCTCCTACGCTTCAAGAGACGAATGGATCTCTAACTTATCCTCCTCGCAACTCTATTTGATCTGACGGTTCTTGGAAAATCGACACTTCTCCCTTGAATCTTTCCACCGTCCGTTCAGACCTTAATGAGTCCTAACCAAACAACTTGGCGCCGACTCCTTGAACTTGATTTTTCCTGGGCGACTACAACTTTCATCCTCCTTTTGGGAGTTTCAAACAACGCTAGCCTTCCTGAGCTTGTTCTTTTTACAACTCCTAGATTCTAAAAGAATCATGTGCACATGCCTTGCACGACTTTCACAACAACTTCTGGTTATCCAACGTTTTCCACTCTACACACTCCTGGAAACAAAGATTCTTCAACTTCTTCGTGGGGTTGAATAAATCTAACGATTTCCTCAGCCTGCACACTCCTTGCACGAATCTGTGCCACACTTGCACTTCTGTTGGTATAAGTACAACGGTATCTCTCCTGATATTTTTTGAGATAAAACTCAGAAACATGTCGACACACTCCTTGCGGATGTTCACTACACCCCTTGCAGGAATTATCAGGAAGAGAAACAATTGAAACTCATACTCTCCCTCTCATAGAATTCATACATTCAACATGAAATCACACACATAAGTCATTGAAACAAATGCATAACAGAGACTAGAATTAACTGTAAACATGCCATTCAACAGATGTAAACAAAATTAAAAAAACACCATGACTTTAGATCAAAGCTTTCTTATATTAATCTAGGTGCATATGTACATGGGTTCAATAACATCAGCTAATTTCTTATACAATATTCTACAGTCTCTTCTATTCTATTATCTTTCTCTTCAACTCTTACAATTACAATGAGAATAATTGATACAATACAATGCATACGAGGGACCTTTCTAGAGTTTTCCCTCCTACATCTCTAACTATCTAATCGAATTAAAATTTGTACAACTACTTTACATTGATTACATTAAATGCCTATGGATGGAATATGAGAGATATTCTCAATATCTTCATTACAATCTCAAAAAATTTAAGGGAAATTATGTCCCCCCAACTATTACATTAATGTTCCTCTTTTCAAATTCAAAACGTTCTCAAAATGTGCATTGGTGCATTTCCAGTTGTCTTCCTCTCTTGTGCTTGCTTTGATGGCTTGCTTACGATGCTCCTGCATCACTGATTCAAAGGACTCTCTGGAATACTTCGAAGTATTTGCCATCCCTTTTCCTTTATCTAATTATGGCCCGGGGATGGTAGTTTTTAATCTCTTGCTTGCATGAGAGGACTGGACTGGTGAGGAAAAATGATCATCTTTGGAATTTTGGTTGAATGGCAGTGGAGGAGGGGGTAATGGTAACGATATTGTAGGCCAACCATGATGATGTGAAACAGACTGATGTACAATTTATTTCCATCCATCATTGGAAGGTGGATCTGGACACATAGAAACATGAGGGGGGACAAAGACACCAGAATCCCTTGGCCAACTAAATTGAAGAATCCATCTTGGAAAAGATTATTCAATTCTTGCGGATCAATGTAAAAGTGAATTGAGAATATTGGCCTTCTATGGCCCCTTTTCCAATTATTTCCTCTACCTCTGTTTTCACCTATGTCATTGCTTCCCATGTTAAACAAAACTCATCCTGAAGCAGTATTCCAATCAGAATATGAAAAATTTTAACAGTCCATTCATTAATACTCTACCTAAATAAAATCAAAATGTTGACTCTATCATTCACAACAAAAGCATAATAAATCCATCCATTGACACAACCCACCACATATCGAATTCGATAATCAATTGCAATTGAACAGGGAATTATAGGGTCATTGGGAAGATTGGGTGCTTTTTAATGAATGCAAAATGGTAGCATGGACGGGAACCAAGAAATGGATATTTTTCAAGAAAAATGGAGAGCCCCTTTCTTCTAAAAACAATGTATCCATATCAAAATTTCCAACTCAAGTCATCATCCAATCCTTTTGAATTCTTTCTTCTTAAAAATGAAACTCATAATAACAGAACATGGGATGAATTAAATTTTATTGGGAAGGTGGTGGGCATATAATGAGTGAAAAATGAGATAATGAACGTGAATGAGACGATTATTGTTTTGTTACATGAAATAGCATTCATTGATTCTAAAATCATCATTACCATCATTTGCCAAAAAACATTTGGATATTCATTGTATGCCATGCCAATTATTTCCAAAGTAATATGACAAAACTCCCACCAACTTATGTGTGTGCCATAGAATTATTTCAACACACGGAATCCATGACATGGAAACAATTATTTTAAACTGCTCAATATAAAATTCAAATAAAATTTCAGTTCTAACAAACTTGTAAGTTTTATTTTCCCCTTTTTCCTTTAAATATAGATATCCTTTTAAACTAGAAAAACGTTATGTAGGAGACTATTTACAAAGCCAATTCAACTTAGACATAATCAAAATCAAAATTCCTCAAGTCGGCATGAGAGGCTGATAAAATAAACATAAATCCATCGACCTTTCATTATATAAAATTTACACCACAACCTCAAATAATAGCTTCAAAAACAAACCAAGTTCGAAACCCCAATGCAAACTTGATGGTCATTGTTTCATCAAATTCATTTTAACTTTAAAATAGACCAAATTCCCTCATAGATAAATAACAAATGAGCCACGGTTTTGTGGTTCTAACTAATATTTCCCACTATTGGGTCGAGACCTTAAACAAAAATTCAAATATGGGTTTACATTCATTTACTTGGTCACATATTGGATGGGGAAACAAGGCCTGGAGTAGACATATAGGCATTGGCTGCAAGAAAATCGAAAACAATTCCTTCCCATCACAAACTTCCCAAAGTGGTCATGAGACAATACACAGATCTCCATAACTTTTCAAACAATGGTAATGATAATACGAAAGCGTTGCAAATATTCCAAGTTTTAGATATGAGGTGAGGATACAATACAATAGAAACAAAACTTGACTGTTATTTTCCCCTTCCTTTTACAGAGAACACCCTTTAAATTTAGTCACAAGAAATGTGTCAAACCGAACATATTCACCATAAGACTTTTTCGAACGTCCATAACATAATAATACCAACATTTGCTCCAAGTGCAACACAACCACATACCTCAAACATAATAGAATGTCAAATGATATTTCCAGTTTGAAACACTTAAATTCCAACATGAAGAAATCCAAATCGAAATGCATGTTATATGGCCAGAATACCCACAAAAAATCCATTGTAAACTTTGGAAAACAAACACATTTTGCATGCAAACTCTAAGAGACAACAAGACAATTTTATCTGTAGCAAAGCTAATAATCCATGGATAACGAGGTAAAAGTCCATACTTGTAAGAAGAATGCTATAAAATTAACAGAGAACAATTATTTTTTCACCAAAGGCCGAGCACAATGGAAGAGTTACTAACCAGAACAATCAAAACAAGCGCGAGAAGTATAGTCAAGGTGGTGGATTCAAGCTTGTTATGAGGAAAATCACTCTATGGCATGGGGTAAACAAAAACAGACAGAAAGACTGCATAAATCAACTCTAATATCAATTATTATATATAAATGAAATGCTAACATGACAATATCAAGAGCCTAACTCGTCTGGACGTTTGATGAAGACCATCGTTGAGCATGTAACTCAAAGATTTATACCTGCAACTTGTCCTCAACAACCAATATACGCAAGCATATGGTGATAATTTATAATGTTAGCATATAAAATAACATAATCCATTAACATACATAAAAAATACTCCCATGGAATAACAATTCAAATATTTGCAAGATATCAATTGGATGAGAAAATAGTATTTCTATTAAAATGATCAACATAAGTATACAAGTGACAAACTTTTTTGTCAGCGCATATCGGAACCGATAAAATAAGTCCCTTCCAGTTGGGCCTCCACCACTTCAATCATCCACCAAATGAAAGCTCATATAAAGGAGACAATGACATTCTCCATCAAAGAGGGAAGATATTGGGGGTTGAACACTGTGTTCATACTTTCAAGGATAAAGGGATGTAGACTCAATGTGAAGTAAAATTTCTCCAGAGTATATTTGCTCTCAAAAGTTGAATTATCTCCTCTTCCACGACTTGGATATGGCTCAATTTATAGCCTTCAAATGGAACTAAAGGGACAAGTCATAAAATTTCCAATATATGGAATGTCAAGCATCATGGATCTCGTGAAGTGACATGGAAACCCGACACAAATTTTATTTTGAGCACCAAACCCGATGTACGTGGGATGTAGTGGTGTAACCTGTGTATATGAATGATGTCTAACTGGTAGGGCACGTATATGTGGAAAAATATGATTTTTTGGCTCTGGAAGTACAAAAGGGGACTTCAAGTCTGCATAGGGAAATGGAAAGGCCATCCAAGCAAGTTTCATGGGGTGAGGAACAATTTGCTATAACATATTCCCCCTAATGTGTGAGGTCAGAGGAGTATCTGTGATGGTCGAAATGCATTATAATTCCCAGAAGTGGAGTGATGGAGACTTAGATGGAAGTGTTAGTTTCTCATGAGAATATCACAATCCATAATGACCTTGTACACATGGCTACCAATTTAAATTACATTGCA
>JASDQU010293180.1:0-14416 GCA_032191745.1 Picea mariana
ATATCTATATTTAATTTTAGCAAAACGAATCTACTGTACATGATTCACACGAAATCGTTTTTAGTGATCCAAGTATAATGGAACCAATTTGAATCTATTAAAATGAAAAGAGCTAATTGAAAACAACTCCAATCAGTTAAATTAATTCAAGCAAACTTACAAAACAAAATTCATATGGAAATACATATATGAGCAATCATAAAACAACTCGGTCATGATAATTTTGAATTTACAAAGGCCGTTGCTTCTTCGACGTTTCTGAAGACAACTGAACCGGTGGTTTTTTGTTTTTTCTCGTTGGTCTGTAGCCAATCATTCTCCTTTGCTAGCACTGTCACCCGTTCTTCTAACTATTTGATCTTTGATTGCAACAGGGGAACATCGGTGTAATAACTCTCTAGCCAAGCATTACATTGGATACATGGTGATTGATTTGGCTTTGGCATCACAGGTGAGGCTTTGTTCAAATTATTAGGGGTTTCCTTGTGCAGCTTGATTCCTGGGTATTTTGGGTCATTTTTGAGGCATGGGGGTAAGTTAGAGACATAGTCATAGGGTTTCTTAGACCATAGGCCATGAGAATATGAATATTCCTTAGCTAGGAAACGCTCGATATCGGAGTTTGAGTCCTCGCTCAACACTATTGGCTTTTGGTCAACGTTTGTCTTGGGTTTGTTTCTAGCATATCTCGATATCAATCGGGCATTTTTCTTCCCTTCACTATTAACAGTGGTATCATTCTTACCTTTCTTCCTCACAGACTTCTTTACGGCCTTAGTCTTGTCTTTGGTACATGGGTTGGCTATGGCATTGGGTAGATCTATGTCAGGGCAATCCGAGGGTTTGACAGGGGGTAGAAGGATATGAAATGGCATAGCTGGGCCAACCAAAGTTTTCATAACCAAAACCTTGTCGATTTGAGCAGACTTGGGATTGGCAAAGCCATTCCTGGACAAGAAGGCTTGCCAACAGTCACCATGAAGGCTCAAATGGTGGAAAATAAAAAGTTTGATCAAGCCGTGATGGAAAAGGCTGCTATTAGCCTTCTCACGCTTAAATCTCTTAGATATCTTGTAAAGACTACGCAAGAAGTAATGCGGCATATTCAATGGGTAGCCCATGAAATTCATCAATAACCGGAGGTGATACAGAAATACCAAGCCATACCAACCTTCACAGGTCACAAATTGTTTAACAATTACCAAAAGATCGTTCCACCTGGGTTTGAGGGTAGTGATAGGCATACCTTTATCACAGGAAACAATATTTCTTGATGTGAATAGTAATGGCCATGGCACCTCATATACTTTGGAATTTTTTAAACCATCTTTGACCTGTAGCTGACAGTCCTGTAGCTAAGCTTAAGAATTCCTCATTGAGATCAAGCTGTATGTCTCTGACTTTATCCCTTCACTCGTCGAAGGTGAGGGCGAATTGTTGGGCAACCGAAAGGTTGAAACCCTTGAACCTCTGTATAAACACCAGCCAGCCACTGTTTTCTAAATCCTTACAAGCATTATTGAATAGCAACAGAGTTTGGCTACCATTTGTCTCTATGCACACCACAGGCACCATAGACGGGAGGACATGGTGAGGAGGGTGCAAGGGCTAGGGTTCGAATAGAGTATACGTAGGGGCAGAACACTCACGGGCTTACCCGAAAACAACAGAGTTAGCCTGAGATAGGGGGGAAGACATTAATGACCGAATGTGCGAAGGTGGTGGAGCTAGATCAGCCCATGCAAAATAGTCATTTCCCACAATACAATCGATGGTGCATATAGCGATTCAAATCACTATTGCATATGTCAAAAACTATGCCATTCAAACAATCGATGAAATCTATGGTAAGTCGACCAAACATTTGCACGAGCAATAGTTTTAGCATAGTTTTAAAACCAAAACAATGATTTGAAATCAACACCAAGGGTTCGATCATATCAAATATGTATGAAATGATTTATACCAAGGGTCTAACCACAACGTCAATGTGTTTTCATGAAACCAATGTGTCAAAGAAATCAATAAAAGAACATAGAACATCAAAACACCAATGTATCAAAAACTCGATCATAAGGATATCATCACAGCCTTGTAAAAACGAAGTCATATTAACAATTAAAGAATGCCAAATGAGTAAAGGTCTTGGAGTCTTGCCAACTGTGCGACTATAATTAAATTGAAATGCAATGAACACATAGACAAGAGTGACCATAATAATCCAGTGACGATTTTAATGCGACTTCGAAATCAAATTTTTCACGCTTGCAGTCGTGAAAACAAGAACAAAAGCAGGTGTGCAAATGCCCCAAATAGTAGTGTCGTTTTATTCAAAGATTGTGATGCAAATCAAGGGTTGCGAAACACTGGTGTAGGCAACTTATAAGAATAGGATAAAAATGCTCATTCGCTGCCAATAGGATACGAATTTGATAATTTTTAACTTGGAAGATCACATTCCAAGGTTACCCCCTCAACTCGCATTCCAAATATAAGTTATTGTCTCCAACAAAAAAATTTGTAGAATAGTTATTGATGAGGGTGCCTCGACGTGTGTCATGTCTATTACCTGCTAGAAATCCATCGACTCTCCTCCTTTGATTGAATCCCACAACACGCTCAAAGCCTTCAATGGATCTGGTTTTAAGCCTTATGGTGTCCTCCCTTCGTTTCCTATTATGTTAGAAGGAAAAACGGTCAATGTTGAAGTGGAGGTCTTTGACGCTCCTCTCGATTACAACCTTCTACTTGGTCGTGCCTGGATCAAATCCATGCATGTAGTTGTGTCCACCCTTTTCTGCATCATGCGTTTCCCACATCAAGGAAAAGTAGTTACCATAGACCAATTGGCCTTCTTTAACTCTGACGCATGTACCAGAAATGTACCTTTCATTGGAAAACCCCCCGTTGGATATGAGAATGTCGACGTGGGTCTTCTTAAAGATTCCTCTTTGATGGGTACTTTCCCCATTCCACCACCGGATGTTCCACATCTATTTTTCACCTCAATCAACATGATCTCCACCTTTGTTCAAGGAACCCCTGCGTCTTACGACACATGGATGGTACCCATCCCCGACAATCATCTTCGTTATGGCGACAAAATGCCCATGAGTCCAGTTGAATCCGCTTATCAAGCCATTCAATCGACAACCCCCTCTCTTGGTGATTTATCTCTAGATCCATTCCGCGTCATTTTTCCTAGAAATGACATGATTATGTCTATTATGTCCCTAGAAGGAACCCCTTGGGACGATGGACATCATCATTCCATCCTCTTCCTAGAACAACACACCATCGAGGGTTACAAATGATTCCCGACCCCGTTGACCATTGTCATCATTTATATCGTTCTCGAGTCTAGACAAGATATGTTCTACGAAGGGAACTTAAGTAATATCTCACCTACCATCCTCCTCGACATATCCATCAAACCAGGATTTGTCAAAAATGTGCATATCGAAGCTTAGTGTTCCCATGACGAAGTTGTCACCTAAAAGTCTCTTTTCCAATAATTTCATGACGTCTTTGCATGGAGCTATGAATAAATGTTGGGGATTGACTCCGACAATGTGATACATGATATTAAGACATACCCGAGTGCTAAACTTGTTCGACAATGGCTTCGTCCGGTCCACCCATGTAAAGAAGCTGCTATCAAGCCTGAAGTTGAGAAACTTCTCAAAACTGGATTTATTTACCTGATGGCTCTAACTGACTGGGTTTCCAATCTTATTTCGATTGATAAGAAAAAAGGCACTATCCATGTGTGCATTGATTATAGGTACATTAACAATACTTGTCTTAAAGACAACTTTCCTACCCCCTTCGTTGACCAGATCGTTGATGATTGTGTCGAAAGTGAAATCTTCTCTCTAATGGATGGTTTCTCCGGATATAATCAAATCAATATCGTACCCATGGACCAACACAAGACCTATTTTATTTGTCCTTGGGGAACTTTCACCTATTGGAAACTTCCATTCGATTTAAATAATGTCGGTGCAACCTTTCAACGTGCTATGTCTTATGCCTTTCATGATGTAAAGAACATCGTCTAGCCATATCTCAATGACTTACCCACTCATTCCATGCGCTGTGTAGATCATCCAATACACCTCTGCGCCATTTTTATTCAATGTCAGTTTTACCACATATGCTTGAATCCCCACAAATGTGTTTTTTGTGTCAAGGGATCCGGGTATATCCTTTGAAGGTCGAGATGATTCTCAATCTCCCTCCACCTTACTCACTTCGCCAGTTACAAAGTTTGCAAGGGAAGGCAAAATTTCTCTGTTGTTTCATCCCAAACAATGCTGAGCTAACTCTTGGATTTACGCAACTGCTCAAGAAAGGTTCTGAGCTAGTATGGGATACCACTACCAAAAAAAATTTCGAAGCTTTGAAACTATCTTTGACACATAACCCACTACTCTTCCCACCTGATTACAGTTAGGATTATTTCCTTTACCTTGCAGCCTCGGACTATACCATCTCTATGGTTCTCATCCAAGAGGATGATTCTCATGATGAACATGTCATCTATTAATTGAGTCGGAGTCTCATGACTACTGAAACCGAGTATTTACATGTTGAAAAACTGGCCTTGGCAGTCGTCCAAGCTATTCAACATTTTCAGCACTATATCCTTTCTCGCAAGACTATGGTAATTTCTAACTACAACCCTATGCAACACATTCTTACATGCCAATTGCTAGGGGGAAAATACTCCAAACAGATGATAATACTCCAGGAGTTTGACTTATAATTCAAAGACACTAATTCCAAGAAATCCTTGGTGTTTGTTGAGTTGATATGTGACCTTCTCTGCTCTAAGACGGAAAATGTAGCAGCAAATTCCTTACCAGATGAATCCCTTTTCCTGATTAGTTCTGATGACCTTTGGTACGGAGATATCATCATATATCTCCAGAACCAGACTTTCCATCCCAATTTGTCTAGCACTCACCGCCGTCGAATATGCTACCAAGCCCATTAGTATATTATCCTCGGTGATACTCTTTATCGTCATGGGATTGACTTTGTTTTTCGGTGCTGCCTCACATTTGATGAAGCCGAGAAATCCCTAAATTACTGCCATTCTGGAGACTATTGTGGTCACACTGGGTATGCTATTGTCCAGAATATCTTACGATATTTTTGGCCTTCTTTATTCAATGATTGTATAATTGTCGTCCAAAAATGCCACGCTTGCCAAACCTACAACAATAAAATACGATCAAACCCTACTCCTCTACACCCTGTGGTCTTCGTTGGTCCTTTTGCGAAATGGGGTATCAATTTCATGACATGTCACCCTCACTCGGTCGGGGGGCATGGATACATTATTGTAGCCGTAGATTATTTTACGAAATGGGTCGAGGCAATGCCAACATTTGACAATATCGGAAGGACTGTAGCATTATTTATATTCAATCACATCATTGCTCGGTTTGGTGTTCCTCAAGCTATCATTACTAACCACAGTATCCACTTTAGAAACTTCATGATGTCCGAACTCACTGAAAATTTGGGTCTTCGCCATGACAATTGAACACCCCATTACACACAAGCCAATGGCCAAGTTGAATCAATAAACAAAATCCTCATTACAATGCTTCGACGAATGATAGGGATTCACAAAATGAGTTGGCACACGATGTTGTTTTCATTATTGTGGGATTATTGGACATCCATTAAGTCTACTACCAGGTTTACACCATTCCAGTTAGTCTATGGTCTAGAAGCCATCTTGTCAATTGAATGTGAGATACCCTCCCTAAAACTAGTTGTCGAACTTCTCCCAAACACTTCTGCCAAAGAAGAACGTCTATTGTATCTCATGCAATTAGACGAAACCCATCACAACACCACCCTAGTTATAGAATCCCAGAAGAAATGAATCAAAGCCCAATACGACAAACATGTCAAGCCACGTGCTTTCTTCGAAGGGGATCTAGTTCTCCTTTACGAACAATATCAGGAAATGCTAGGAGCCAAAAAATTTGAAGCTATGTGGCGAGGTCCTTATATCGTCAGACGCGTTTTGGAGAAAGGAGCTTACGATTTAGTGGACTACGATGATATCCCTTTGAGTGAACCCAAAAATGGGTTGTACTTAAATAAGTACTATGCTTGAGATCACCTGTGCATGAGTGCTTGTATTTTATTGTATCATACTTTTTGTTACTTTAGTATGCTTTTTCATTATTTGGTCTCTGCCCTTGACTTCTTATCTTGCATTGTGCTTGGTTTCCAGATGTCCGAGTCTTCGCCACCCCACATTGGCTTCGCCGATGGTGCTAGTCGTAGTACTCAGAACCTTGCTTCTGCTGCATGGGCAATTTATGCCCCTACAAACAAACTTATCAGTCTACGAGGTGTGTGACTCGGTCATGTGACCAATAATATTGAAAAATATAGTGTCGTCATCGAATTGTTTATTGGTGCTATTTCGCTTGATATCCACCACCTAGTTATATGACTCAATTCGTAGCTAGTAGTACTACAGTTAAGTAACATCTATGCTATTTGAAGTCCTACTTTATTACAGGTATATTTATGAATTTTCCTCTTGTAACATTATTTTGATTGTATCGAATATTAGCACATTCCTAGATGTCTAAATACATTGACTGATGTATTAGCTAACTATGTGTTAGATAGACATTTGGTCCATTTATAAACCAATCACACATCACATGTATAACACAACACAAAATAAGATAGTAGAAGCCGTATATATGTATATAACGATCAAAAGTTTTTTATAAAAAGTTATGTCCAAGAATCAAAATCTCAAAATACGAAGCCCATAGCTTCTACAAAATAGTGTCGTGGATGATGCTCATGATAACACACAACTGCTCGGGTTACCCTATGAAGCAGTCGACTGAGAGACTCAGAATCACCCACAATATGGCGCTAATAACGTCTCGGAATCTCCCCAATAGAAATATCTGGGACATCTGTGGTCAACCCCTCCAAGTTCTATTCCACTACCTCATAGTCTTGGGCATCCCATCTCACCACTGGAGCTGCTTCTCCTCGTCGTTGAATGGGAGACGTTCCTGGAGGTCGATATGGCCCCAGATCTGTGTCATCAAAAAGAAATGTTTTGATTAGTTCTTGGATAAACATAAAAACATTTAATATGATAAAATTTGCAAAAACATTTAACAAAGAGAAAAATGTGT
This sequence comes from Picea mariana, assembly GCA_032191745.1. Lineage (NCBI taxonomy): Eukaryota > Viridiplantae > Streptophyta > Pinopsida > Pinales > Pinaceae > Picea > Picea mariana. The sequence goes on from JASDQU010293180.1 coordinate 7,197, forward strand.
ACTTCTTACCTAACTCAGCCCACTGAGTGTCCTCGAGTAGGGCCAAATCTAGATCCCCTTGGAAATCCAAACCAACATATGCATAGTCATCAATCATCAACATCTAGGGACTCAACTTGTCAAAAAATGAATAATTATACTTTATTATAGGCCCTGCTATGTGTCGAGCCATGAGGTTGCACCACCTCAACATCCTCGGATCCTGTGGGGCCAGTAAACCCCAATCAACCTGTAGTCACAGCAATGGGACCCTCTCAGGGAAGAATGAGACCAAAAGTTATTCATACCTAAACTACTTCAAGTCACCCTTTCTACACTTCATCAATTGTCTCTTCATACTGCAGAGAACTACATCCAACCAGTTGAAGCCCGAGGCTCTGTGCACTCTATGGCGTATTGGAAATATCTCTAGAGATCCATGTGCGGAGCTGCACTCCCATCCATGCATGCAATAGTAAACAATATGGTCCATGGGGTTATATCTTGGACCCCCAAAATGGAAACCTTACCCTTGCTTCTCTTTACCTCAGGAACACCATACTGGTGACAATACCCGCTCATAGGGAGTCTGCCACCTCTACCTCCAATCAAAGTAGCATGGTATCCACGCCATGACAACCCTGTTAGAAAATAGATATCCTCGATATATAGTGTCAACGTATGGACTCCCACGTCAAATAACTATTGATCCACATCCCACATGTGGACCAGATATTCCAACAACCTGAGTTGGGCTCTCATGCCTGGAATCCTAAAAAATTTCAAATGCCCATATTCCCAGAGGGCAGCGACTGTACCTGGGTCATTCCTGGAAATGGTGTCATCCTCCTCATGTTCTCTTTCTCTCCATTCCAACATTGTGATGGTCAAACACCTGCAAAAGAGCCATCAGAGGGAAGTCAAAAACTTGTTTTAAACTCTTGCATAATTTTTATTGAGAAAAACCTTACTTTAAAATCCATTTTCAGCCCCCGCAAGTGAGCCTTTTGCACAGTGAGAGATTCATGTAGGTGCCCTGAAGGCTAGCTGCAAGAATATTAGATTCTCACAGGTCCCACATGGCCCACTTGTGAGAATGCTTGGGTGCATTTTCCAACCCTAAAATGGACTCAAAGCCCAAAAAATTGCCAATAAAAACTAAAAATAAACCATGGAAAAGTTAGAGAATCAAGAGATTACCTCGTTGGCTAAAATGGTTCGCTGAATGATTTCTTGTGCCTCCCGCAATTGAGCAAAGAAATTTGGGGGAAAATGAGGTATGTTGGACAAGTTTTTGGCAAAATCACAATGAAATGGTAAAAATACCTTTTTACCCATATTTATTCACTTTTTACTATTTTTTATTGATTTTTTATATTATTTTTATTACTTTGTCTATAAAACGTAATACCCTAATAGCCTTGTGAGTGTTTTTTTGCAGATATCACAACTTCAAAGTCCGAACGAGGGGGTATGGGTGTTTTTTCTTTTGTCGCATGTACGACTACTTTTTTAGGGCTTTTTAGAAAAAAAACCTCGAGCTTAGTCTTTGTTTGTTCTCGCGCTCGAAAATATATGAGAACGTAACCAAGTACACTTTTCTTGTCTTTTCGTACTTGTCATGGTAACACGAAAATGATGAACGTAAAGGAGTATCCTTTAATCTCTTTTCACGCTCCATAAAAATGAAAAGATTGTTGAGTGATCTTGTTCTTTTCATGCTCGTTAAAGTATTTGAAGAAAACATTCGATGGGAGATAGTGTATCACTTTTTCGGTCTTGTCGAACTCTTTTACAAAAAAGGAACTGGGAGAGTTCTCTTTAAGTTTTTTTCAGACTCTCAACAACATGAAAAACCCTCGAGTTTTCTATCCTTGGACTCGTTAAATAAACATCGAAAGACGTGCAATGGGACCAAACCACTCCTTCTTAGGGTTTGTTAAATATTCTTCGAGAGACTCATTCAAAGGATGAGCTTACATCAACAAGCATATATTATCCTCCTCAAGCTTGTGTAAAAAAAAAGAGGTACTCGCCATAAATGGTGGGGGAAATTTTGGGAAAGGGATGTGTTGTTGGCATTTTTTCAAGAAGAGTGTGCTTGTCATTGATGGGAAGAACAACAGGAATGATAGCATGTCTACAGGCAAGAACAACAACAACGATATCATGCTTACAATTATTGATGGCAAGAACAACAACGATGAAGGTATGGTTACAGGAAAGAATAGTAGCGACATTGTTAGGTTTACAGTTGGGAGACAACAATGGAAAACAGGCATGCAAGGAAGATCAACAACAATGATGGCATGGCAAGATTAGAATTATAGGAAAGAATAGTAGAAACATTGTTAGGTTTATAGTTGTGAGAGAACAATGGAAAACATGCAGACAAGGAAGATTAGCAGCGATGATGGAATGGCAAGATCAGAAGCGTAAACTCCATTTCAGAGTTTCAGATACTAGGAGTTCAAGGATTCAAGAGTCGAGACTCTTCATCACAGGAGTCCCGAAGTTGCAAAATGAGAAATGCTGAAATCCCAAAACAAGCACATCATCAAAGACTCCATTTCAGAGTTTTGCAAACTGGGAAATCAAAGGTGAATCATAAACTCCATTTCAGAGTTTCGGATACTGGGAGTTGGAGGAGTCAAGAGTTGAGACTCTTCATCATAGGAGTCCCAAACTTGCGAACTACAAAACGTCAAAATTCTGAAATAGGCACAAAAAAGGCTAGTGATTTGTGAAATGATCCTAGCCATTGAAGCCAGAGGACACATGGTGAAATATTGGCATTTCATTGAATGAAAGGTCAAAGGAAGGAAGGATCTAACCTCTCTAACTCGTGATATGCGAAATTGCGAAATAATCCTAGCTGTCGGATCGAGGATTGATCTGCACTGTTGATTAGACACGACGAAGGCCCGTGAAGTTTTGAAATCAGGATAATATATAGACCATTGGTTCCATAGTACACATGGAAAAAGATCATCATTTCATTGACTGGAAAGTCAAAGGAATGGGGTTCCCTCACCTCTCGAACTCACGATATACGAAATCGCGAAATGCGGAAATGTGAAACATTGAAATACCTTCAGATCATTTTGAGGTTTGTGACTGGAGTGTCAAAACACTTCATCACAGAAATGCCAAAACACCGAAATGTGTTTTTGAATAAGGTTGTGGTCACATCAACAGAAGATGAGGAAGGATCTAGTGCAACCAAGCTCCATTTCGGTGATTGTGACTTGGAGTGTCGAGACCCTTCATCATAGGAATGTCGAAATGTGAAATTGTGAAAGTGCTTTATGGATAAGATCTTGGTCACTACCGATGGTCACATCATCGAAGAGCTGTAGAGAAGAGCTCAAAGAGACAAGGTCAATTTTGGAGTTTGGGAGATGGAGAGTTAAGACGACTCTTCACAGAATCCCTGAAACGCAAAATGCGAAATGCGTGTTCAGAATTGGCCCCTAGTCATAACCTATGGTCACATTGACGAAGGCTCAAGGGAGGAGCTAGCATGAAGCTAATCTCCATTTAAGAGATCGTGACTTGGAGAGTCAAGATGCCTCACAACATAGGAATGCCAAAATGCAGAAATACCCAAATGCGAAATGGCGAAATCAACGCAAGATCCTGTGCTTGTAATCCAACGGTGTTGGATACTTGGAAATCTGATTGAAGGGCTACTATTTCTCTTCATGATTAATTGTCCAGTTATGATTCAATTAGCAGAACCGAATCATGATTATTGGATGGTTGGTGTTTCAGTTTTTGAAGCATTGTTCTAGGGATTTGAGGGGTAACTGAAAGGGTTGTAGTGTATAAAAGAAACATGTAGTGACTGTGTGTGGTTGGTTTCTCTGAATGAAAAATGAGTTCAACTGTAAAGAAGGGAAAATTACAGTATGCGCAGTGTGAGACCAACAGTATGCGCAGAGTGAGATAAAGCTCAAAGATGAGTAACAGATGAGGAATAGACATAAGGGAGATGTAGTTTTCTTTTTGAGGCTTGAGCGAGCGAAGAAGAGCAAAAGTGGAGTGGCAGTGAACAACCCGATAAGCAGAACCGTGGCACGTTGAAGAGCATGCAGAGGCATTGTGCATAGAGGATGAAGTAGGTGCACAGATAGTATAAATACGCAGAACAGAGAAGAGATGGAGGCTGCTATTGATAGTGATTCAGGCATGTAGATGGATCAAAGTGCAGCAACTGAAATGCACAGAAGAGGAATGGTGCATAGAGGGGACATGGCACGCAGAGCATAAAGCGCAACAAAAAAAAAGAACAGAGATGCATAGATGAGACAGTAAAATAAGGTTGAGGTGCACTTGTAGAGAAAAGAAGAAGATCAGAAAGCGCAAGAAGATGCAGGTAGAGAGACACTAATACAGGAGAACAGAGCAGCATAACAGAACAATGATAAGCCTGGTAAGCTAATGACAAGTATTGAATCACTGTAATAAGTTTTAGTAGAAAATATTTATATTTCAGGGTGGTAGAGAGGTGCTAGGGAGGACAGTTGTCCTCAAAGATTCAAGTGGGTTCTTTAACATAGGGAGTTGTAGCTTCCATATGGTTGCAGCCAGAGAAACTAGGGTGGGAGGGTGGTTCAAGGTAGAACTGTTGTTCTCTGTTTTACAGGTTGGTGCTTGTGTGAATGGAAGTTGGTGCTTCAATCCAGTTGGTGCTAGAACACTTAGGGAGTTGTTGCTTTCTTTTAGTGGGTGCTAGAGAAACCAGGGAGTTGGTGCTTTCTTCTAGTGGGTGCTAGAGAAACCAGGGAGTTGGTGCTTCCTTCTAGTAGGTACTAGAGAAAACAGAGAGTTGGTGCTCTCAGCAAGTTGCAGCTTGAAAAATAGAGGTTGTAGCCTCACAATGGGTTGGAGCTCATATGTATGATAATGTACAAAGTGTAAAGATTACTTATCATACCAATAAGAAGAGGTTTTTACCCTTTATGGGTTTCCTCAGGAAATATTAGTCTTTGTATATTTCATATGTGTGATTGATGTTGAATGTTATATTTCTTACTTCCCTACATTATTTTGATTGTCATTGAGTACTTGTTATCCACAATTTTGGTCATCGTGATGATGTCATGATAATGTCATGATAATGGAAAATCAAACTCTTCACTGAGAACAATTTCCTAAGAAAGGTTACACTTGTTTGTTTCCAAAAATCACATTTTAAAGATAGTTCGCAGGCTACATATATACTCTCCTACGAGAATGCCTGTTTCTCGCAGGCTGCATTCAGCTAGGGTGCGAACTTCTCGCACTGTACTCATGGTTAGGGTGCGAACATGTTCTAAAACAAAGAAAAAGGATAAGTTCTCGATCCTTCTAGAAGGGAATCTTCTAGAAGGATGAGTTGGCTTTCGAATGGTTGGCAAAGTACTGACTTTCCAGATATCTTGGGGTCATTCCCTATCCAAGTAACTAAACTATCTTCTCCTATATATTGAGAAGATTGCTCATGGAAATGGTTAACAAGCAAGTTAGAGGCAAGATTGATTGGAGAATTAGTGCAAGACTGTATGGAGGATTGATGCTACAACAACAAGAGACAGCAGCAAGGTCATCACAAGTAGTTGATTTTCTTCATGCATGAGCAAGTGTGTGTGTCAGAGCTAGGAGCCATCGAAAGGAGACCTACGACATCAAGCCTCAGGTTGTAAGTTTCACTTTCAATTAATGCAATACAGTAATGTGTCCCTTTCTGATAAAGATGATGTCACTTTATTACATAATTCCTTGATCATATGTATAGACTAGTCATTGAATATATTAATCTTCCTTGGCTGTGATTGGTTTGTGTTGTTGTGATTGGAACGACGCACGAGCATCGGAGCAAAGCTTGGAACAACAAAGACATAAGGAAAGCATTCATAAGGTATGTCCATGATCCTCATCTCTTAGTTCATTCAATAGGCTAGATCTAGGGAAAGTGTAGCATTCTGTCCTGTTTTGTTCCAGATCCAGGTGGATCTGGGGAGATTGGTCTGTGTCCGCACTCACGAATTTATCCTGAAACAAAATTGGCGACTCCGCTAGGGAGCCATTCCCTTCTTTTTTTTTCATTTTTCTGTGGCCATTTGTTCTATCTACTTCTTTCTCCTGATTTGTCAGTGTCTGAGTCCTCAGGATACCTTGAGGGATCTTCTGGGTCTAAAAGTCAGTTTGGATTTTGCTTGATTTTTCAAAATTTTCATTAGTTTCAGGGATTCTCGCACTGTACCTATTAGCAGCCTACGAGAACCACTGAGGTTCACACCTTGCTTATACATTCCAGTGCGAATTGTTCACATTCTGCATCACAGTGGCCTGCGAGAATGATTTATTCTCGCACTGTGTTACACACTGGCCTGTGAACATCTTTTTGAATTTTTTTGAATTCAAGTTCTGACTTTTGCAATTGCTCAGTAAGGTTGAATTACATCTTTTTGACTCTTTCGAACACTGGCTTACATGTCTTTTACTTTAATTTGCTTGCTGGATCTAGTCTAGGGTTTGTAGGTGTTTTCTAGCCTTGGTAGCTTGACTTTCTTCTCTTGGCTTTCATTGGCATTTTCCTTCTCTCTGATTCCTGGAGTTGAGTGTGTCCTGTTGGCTAAGGATCAGTGATTGATTGGAAGTTAAGTGTTTAGTGTTTTCTCATTTGCTTGTTGGCTCAAAAGGACGATTTCATTTACATTGAGAAGACTGTTGGCTTGTTTGTTTTGGTTCTTGCTTTCATTGAAAGAGTGATTTGGGTTGTTATTGTTGGTTCTTTATGGTTTGATTTTTCTTTTCCCATTGATCAGATTTCTTCTTGGAAAGTGAACAAGATGTTTTCTTCCAAGATTTTGTTTTTGTCATTTTGAAAACTTTGGAAAATCAAATTTTAGAGTGTTGAAGTGTTGAAAAAGACATTTAGAGATCGTTCATTGATATATGATTGTTTTGACATCTGAAAGGAAATTGAGCATTGCATTTGCATTGTAGTATTTGAGTTTGATTCGGAAATTGTTCTCTCTCTCCCATAACTAGGATTCATCGAATGAAAAGATTATATTTCATCATATCATTGCATTATTTGGGTCAGAGTCACACATCATGAGTTTCACTTCCGTTGCCTTTGAGTAAACAACAGCCATTAAAAAAATTGCGTAATATTAAAATTGATCTAGTAACTCTTTTCTAGGGCTCTTTTACACCAACATTTAGCTAGGCTAGTGCTTTGGAGTAGGAAG
>JASDQU010293181.1:0-14301 GCA_032191745.1 Picea mariana
TTTTTTTTAAGTGAATTCTACTTATTATGATGGATTTTTAGACCCATTTTTATCTACCACCATCTCCTATTTTTATTTTTTTAGGTAAAAATTATGATTTTTGAGCTAACTAGATTACTTACACAAGATTTATGAAACATTGTGTGAAAGGGGTGTTTGAAGAATCTACAAATTAGGAATCCTATGAGAACATGATTTAAGATGAGAACAATCATCACATAGCAAATCAGAGGGATGATGGAGCAACATTGTTTCTTATCCAACTAGGCTTGGATGAGAGCATTCTTTCCAAAATTGCAACACAAACCAAGTCCAAAAAAGCTTGGGATATTTTGGACATGACATACAATGAAATTGAGAGAAAAGAATTGTAGTTGTTGATGAAGAACCTATTGAAGAAGAAAATAAACAAGATATATAGAGTAAAAATGTCTTGAACATTGTAGAGAAATTTGTTGAAGAAATTGGGAAAGAAAAGAGTGACTTTGTACTAGATGCAAATCATAAAAACGATAAAGAAAGTGAAGCCAAGTGTGTAACTACACATATGGCTCATAAAATTTAAGTTAAAATGAAAATCAAACTAGGTTTTCAGCAATGGTAAAATGTGAGGAGAATCCAACAATGAAAGTTGTTGAAGACATGGATGCAAATATAGTGAATGTTAAATTTTATGTTGAATTAGCATTTCTTGAGGAGTGGCTTGCAAATGCTAAGTACTATAGAGATAAAAGTGGTTATGGAAAATTTATCATAATTGCAACAAAGAAAGAACTAGATAAATGAGAAATCCTCATAGTTGTTGAGTATGAGGTTATAATGGAAGTGGAAGAGGATATGAAAGAAAAAAGATGTTTTTTTTATATATGAAAGACAATAAAAATGGTTTTGTATTTTATAAAGGTTGACAAAAATGTCAAATAAAAAATAACCACATGAAGAAGACAAAGATGGTCAAGGAATATTGAAGAACATGACCATAGAAGCTTAAAAAAAAAAGTTAGCAAAATATAAAGTTTGGAGGAAAAAGAAGAAAAAATAAAGAATTGATCTCACTTGTTGTTGTAAGCCTAATTGATAGTTAGACCAACGAACCATTATGCTATCGATTTTGTAAGTATAGAGAGGTTGTATAGATTTTCAAGTTCTTATGGTTAGTATTAGAATTGTTAGTAATCTTAATTAAAGGAGAGTGTTGGAATATGATAATTATTTCCTTTAGCTATTTTTGAACAGTTATGAGTTTAGAAAATTCCATAAAAGTTTTAGTTAGTTCGAGTTAGTTAAAAAAAACTCCTTCCTCCTCCAATAATGTCATCCCTTCTATGTGTGAAACGCAACAAACCCTCGTTGTGTCCACTATGATATGTTTTACACTCCATCTTTTTGATATATTGCATCTATTTTTATACGGTAAAAGCTTCACTAGTCTTGTCTTCCCAATACCTTATGGGAGTCAATTATGTAATTGAAGATAATTTGATTTAGATTGAAGTCTAAATAAATCGAAAAAGAGCATTGGAAATTGAATCTCTATCTTTGTGTGGTTTGGTTGGACCGGCGAATATCAATATTTAATTGATTCAAGCTTCTGGACAACAATTTCGTGACATAGTTATTCCTGGATTGTTCCATTGCACTCGTTAATTTTTTTTATAAGTTAGTGTAAAAAAATGCAAGTTCAAGGAGTATTAGGTTTGCGAAGCTCGATGACTTGGCCTTACGTAACTAATTTTTGGTGCTCGATAAAAGGAGACGGTCCAACAGGTTTTATTTATGCATACCTTTTGGTTCGCCGAAGTCAGTTGAGGGAGTAATACCGTTTGGTAAAATCCATGACTTCACTTCACGTAGCTAATGTCTGCTGGTCAATAAAAGGAGACGGTCTAAAGGGTTTTATTTAAAAAGAATCTTAGGTGGTCAATAAAAGGAGTAGACGTATACCTATTGATAATAATCATATTTTAATCATAAAAATGGTTTATATGGACATTATTTAATCATGTGTTTTTTAATCGTTACATTTTCAAATCAAAATTTAGAGGGGGTAAGGTATGTATACTTCCGTAAATTTAATGAATCAAAATCGTGCGAGGAGAAGCGTTTCTTATCCCACAAACAAGGGAGTATCATACACCAATTTAGTGTGACTTGACCATGACCTTAAAAATAGATTATTATTAATATTATTCCACTATTCTTCTTCCAAAATTAATTTCAAAATTAAAGGTTAAAATTTTGTAGATTGGGCCTAGGGTTTTTACTACATCAGTTATTTACTGTGGGATAGTTCTTTTTCTTCCGATCATGGGTTTTACATCAGTTATTTACTGTGGGCCGTTCTTTTTCTGCCGATCATGGGTTACTGGAGTTTACGTGGGAGAAGAGCGGCAACACTGCAGCTACTATTTATGGTTTATTTCAACCATGCATTCTTGACTGGACTTGTGGTTGAGTCGTCTTCATAATCGTGGGACCTTTTCCTTTTGATTGAATGAAAAATTATTTTTCACTTTATAGGATCCTTATAGGAAAGATGGTTTAATAATCTTTTAATTACAAATTTTAAATTGTGACCAACAATTAATTAAAGATGTTGACATATTTCTTAACTGATTGAACATAATTAATATGTATAAACCTCCTCATTTCCACGTTACGTTGAATATTTAGTTAGAATTAATTATAAGGATAGAGTGACCACGTTGACCACGTGGTTAACGGCAGCGGTGGTGATTTTATGGATGTGAATCCTTGCCACTTCTATCATGAGTTTCAATTAACACAATGATGGTTAACCACAGCGGTGGTTAACCTCTATGTCTAGTATGCGTTTCAATTAATTAACAAAGAGGTAGTTAACTAAATATGGATAATGGCACGAATTGGCCCACGAGGGTAGTATAATCAACAAAATCTTGGCTATCATCCCCAAATTAATTAACACAGAGGTGGTTAACTAAATATGGATAATGGCACGAATTGTCTCATAAGGGTAGTATAATCAACAAAAACTTGGCTACGATCTCCAAATTCTTATGAGAAGAAAGCTTAATCGTAAGGAACATTAATGAAGGGTTTAATATTCAAGTTAGACAAATTAATTAACAGAGAGGTGAATATGGATAATGGCACTAATTGGCTCACGAGGGTAATATAATTAAAAAAAACCTTCGCTACGACCCCCAAATTCTTATGCGACTAAAGCTTGATCGTAAGGAACATTAATGGAGGGTTTAATATTCTGACAAATGGAACACCATTTCCGACTCATGTTATTGTATTAGGGGGTTTATTGTATTAGGTCTTCATCAAACTACAGTCATAAAACAGTACCCTGCAATACCTGGGTTCCATTTCCGCTAATGCAAATTCTATATGTGAACTATAATCTCCACCAAAATTTGCATTTTTTGTAGTGTATATTTGAATTTTTGTAAAGAATGAAAACAGTAGAAAATGTTGCATGTTAAAACCGGTATCTAATTATGTTGCATGTTAAATTTACATTTTTTCCATTGTATATTTGAATTTTTTAACTAAATAAAAACATTAGAAAATGCATTGCATGTTAAAACTGGTATCTTTCAAGATGATTTTGTCGTTGCATGTACCATAGATTGGTGCAAATATCAGGAGGTGAAGATGACATTTAGGAGGTGAAGATGGCATTGAACTTATCTCTTAGCGTTTCTATAAAAGTGATTTTATACTTTAAAGTGAATTCAACCCATTAATACGTGAATCCTCCATTTATCAACATTTAGATTTTTTTTTTTTTAAATTAATGTAAAATGTAGGTATTGTATGAGGATTATTGAAATAGCCTTAGCTTTCTTTCCTTTTCTATTATTTTATCAAAATTCATAATTTGCATAGTTTTAAATTAAACCAAAACCTCTTAACAAAATCTTGTATCACATTTTCAAACGGATTTGTAATTTTTAATAACAAATTTCACATTCTATCTGAAAACAAAAACACTCTAAGTTAGAGAAAAATGACTCTGGGTTAAAGCAAAATGACTTTGCCTTAAAGAATACATATTCTATATGAGAACAAAATGATTCTAAGTTAAAGAAAAATGACGTTGCTTTAACGAATACATATTCTATCTGACAACAAAATGACTATGTGTTAAAGCATAATGACGCTACGTTAAAGCATAAGGCTTTATGACTGTATTCAAATAATGAATGGTAAGAAATGTTAAGAGATTTGAACAATTGATTATTGTATTCAAACAAAGTATTAATATATTTTAGATATTAATTTTAATATTAAAGTATTAATATTAAAATAAAATTATCATTTTTGTTATACTATTAATAGTTATTAGGGTTAAAGTTATATTGACATTAAAATTAGAACTATTCCTACTAAAATTAGGATTATGATTGTATTAATGCTAAATTCATTTGTATTAAGATTTACTTTATAATAATAAAAAAATAATTTAAATAATAATAATTTAATGATAAGAATGTAATCATAATAATGTAACAATGTATTGTTAATGTATTATTTTATTAGCGTAGTAATACTTTAATAATGCATTAATTAATAGGGTATTAATTTCTTAATAACGTAATAATTTATTAATAATGTATTTATTTATTAATTTATCAATAATTTAATAATATTTTATCATTTGTGTATTAATTTATCTATTTAAAAATTAAGAGTTAAAATTAATATATGTTTGTTTTTTTTTGTGTGTTTTTCACAATATTATAAATAATATTTTTCATAATATTTTAAATATAAATACAAGTTTAGATTAATTATAAATATCAATATTTATAAATATGAATTGTATTTTATAGTAATAATGTAATGTATTTATTAATTCATTTTATGCATTATGCATGTAAATAACATGTTTTTCACAATATTATAAATATCAATACAAGTTGTCTTAAACACTAATTTTAGTATAAATGCATTAAAATTTAAAGAAAGTTTATCATTCTTCTTATACATTTCAATTATTGTTAATACTTATTAGGGTTAGGGTTAGAGTGAGATTAGGGTTTGAGTTTTTCCCATTAAAATTGGGGTTATGGTTTTATCAAAGATAAGGATATTTGTATTAAGGTTTATTTTATAATAATAATAATAAACAATTAAAAGATAATACAATAATAAGAATGTAATGCTAATAACTTAACAATTTTAATTTTAATTTAATGTATTATTTATTACTTTATTAATGATGATGATGATGATTAACGTCCACTAAGACCGAATTGGTCGATGGGACCTTAAGAGGGTAAGTGATTACTTGTGATTCTTTAGAATTTTGTTTCTGTGCTCAAAAAGAATTAAGAGAAGCTTTCCAAACTCACCATACTAACACACTCTTTTATCCCATGGCATTTTAGGAATTCACCAATGCCCACTTTCATTATGGAGGTCGTGAGTGTTTGTTCTTATCTTAGAAATGCTTATTTTTTTCTTTACACTTGACAAAAGAGATAGATAATTTTGATCTTCTAGTTATGGTTGATTACATCTTTATAATACCTTATTTTTCTTTTTTCGTCTAACTCTTTATCACACCACATTTTCTCCTTAAATTTTGATTTGACATTTTTTTAATAGTATCTTTATTCTGCAAAATGGTTTCTTCCATTATTCCCAAGTAGCTTAGCCAAGACCCGGCGTCTTTATACCATCCTCGCTTGAGTCGATGGTGGTTATGACTTTATTTTGAAGCAATTTTAGGTAGCCTCTTGTCTTCCATGTTGATTAACTTGTTCTTATACATTAGGTGTCTAGTCATAGCCATGCTCTCAATGGGGGAGAGGCTTGTTTGTAAGAGGAGGATGGGATAGGGTGTATTTCCTTTAATTTTGAGATTATAGGTTATAAAATTCTTTTGTATTTTCTCTATCTTTTACATTTTAATGTATTATCACCTTAGTAATCTGTTCATTAATTCATTTAATGTATTATTAATGTAATAATGTATTGTTAATGTATTACATTATTAGTGTAGTAATACTTTAGAAATGTATTAATTAATGATGTATTAATTTATTAATTTATCAATAATTTAGGAACAATTTAGCATTGATTTGATATCAATGATTTTATAACAAGTAAAAATTGTTAAATGATTTGTTATCAATGTCCCTACAACAAGTATAATTCATCATATACAATGTTCAAGATGATTTTCTATCAATTTATTTAGAACAAGTAAAAATCGTCATGTGTAAAATTAAAGATGGTTTGCCTATTTTTGTGACAAAGGAAACAATTTATTAGCTTTTAAAAAAAAATATTTCTCAAAACTTCATTTTCGTAATGTCTTGAAGATAAATCAACCTTGTCATGTGACAAATGTGACCCGACGTTCACGTATGATAAACAAAACGAAACCTTGTGAAATGAAGAACATAGTAGCATCATGGTCTAACAACCATAGTAATGTCACAACGTGTTGAACATATCCCACCATTGTAATGTTACAAACATAACCAATATTTGTTCAATGTGATGAACATAGACTTGTCATCGCAAAGTGATGAACATAATAGTCTTGCAATGTGATGAAAATAATAGTGTCACAATCTAAAAGACATAGTAATGTCGTAATTTGATTAACATAGCCTTGTTGTCGTAATGTGGAGAATATAGCCCCACTGTCATAATGTGACAAACATAGTCATATTGTCACAATGTTAGGAACATAGCCTTGTCATCGCAAAGTGATTAACATAGTAATTTTGCAATTTGATGAATATAGTAGTGTTGAAATATAACAAACATAGTAATGTTGCAATGTGTCAAACATAGCCCTGGAACATAGCCCATCATTACAAAATGATGAACATAAACATACTGTAGAAATGTGACAAACATAGCCGTGTCATTGCAAATTGATGAACATAGTAATGTTACAATGTGACGAACATAGTACTATAATAATATGATAATCATATTAATGTCACAATTTTTCAAAAAAATATATGTCCTCAAAATATGACAAACATAGCTCCATCGTCATAATGTGACGAACATACCCATATTGACACAATCTGATGAACATATACTTGTCGTGACAAATTGATGAACATAGTAAAGTCCCAATGTGCTAAACATAATAGTGTCACAATCTGACAAGCTTAGTAATGTTGCAATGCATCAAACATAGCCCTGTTGTCATAATGTGATGAACATAGCCTATCATCACATTGTGCCAAACATACCCATATTGTCACAATTTGAGAAACATAGTATTTCCATCACAAAGTAATGAACATATTAATGATGCAATATGATGAACACGGTGCTCTCACAATCTAATAAAGATAGTAATGTCGCAATGTGTCAAACATAGCCCCATCATTCCAATGTGACAAACATAGTATTGTCGTGGTAATGTCACAAACATACCCATATTGTCACATTGTTACAAACATAGCCTTGTCGTCGCACACCGATGCACATAGTAATGTTTCAATGTGACGAACATAATAGTGTCGCAATTTGAAAAACATAGTAATGTCATAATGTGTCAAGCATAGCCTTGTCGTCGCAATGTGAATAACATTCCCATATTGTTGCAATGTGACAAACATAGCCCCATCATCATAATGTGACAAACGTACCCATATTGTCTCAATGTGACAAACATAGCCTTTTTGTTGCATATTGATGAACATAGTAATGTTGCAAGGTGAAAAACATAGTAGTGTCATAATATGACAAACACATTAATGTCATGATGTGTCAAACATAGCCCCACCATCGTAATGTGATGAACATATCCATATTGTTGTAGTGTGATGAACATATGCTAGTCATTGCATTGTGATTACCATAACCTCATCGTCGTAGTGTGACACAAATATCCTATCAGAGTCTCAAAAACAAAGTAATGTCGTAATGTGATTAACATAGACTCGTTGTCATAATTTGACGAATATAGCCTCACTGTCATAATGTGATAAACATAGCCACATTGTCGCAATGTGATGAACATAGCCTTGTTGTCTCAAAGTGATTAACATAGTAATTTTGAAATTTGACGAATATAGTAGTGTTGCAATCTAACAAACATAGTAATGTTGCATTGTGTCAAACATAACCATGTTGTTGTGATGTGATAAACATAGCCCATCATTTCAAAGTGACGAACATACACATATTGTAGAAATGTGACAAACACATCCTTGTCATCACAAAGTGATGAACATAGTAATGTTGCAATGTGACGAACATAGTTCTATAATAATCCAATAATCATATTAATGTCACAATTTTTCAAAAAATGCTTTGTCCTCGAAATGTGACAAACATAGCTCCATTGTCATATTGTGAAGGACATACCCATATTGTCACAATGTGATGAACGTAGCCTTGTTGTTAAAAATTGATGAACATAGTAAAGTCCCAATGTGACGAACATAATAGTATCACAATATGACAAACTTAGTAATATTGCAATGTGTCAAACATATCCCTATTGTCTTAATGTGATGAACATATCTTCTCATCACATTGTGTCGAACATACCCATATTGTCACAATTTGAGAAACATAATCTTTCCATAACAAAGCAATGAACATATTAATGATGCAATATAATGAACATGGTAGTGTCACAATCTAATAAACATAGTAATGTCGCAATGTGTCAAACATAGCCCTATCATCACAATGTGACAAACATATTCTCATCATGGTAATGTCACGAACATACCTATATTGTCACAATGTTACAAACATAGCCTTGTCGTCGCGATGCGATGAACATAGTGATGTTGCAATGTGACGAACATAGTAGTGTTGCAATCTGACAAACATAGTAATGTCACAATGTGTCAAACATAGCATTGTTATTGCAATGTGACAAACATTCCCATATTTTCGCAATGTGACGAACATAGCCCTGTCGTCATAATGTGACAAACATACCCATATTGTCTCAATGTGATGAACATATCCTTTCCATTGCATATTGATGAACATAGTAATGTTGCAAGGTGATGAACTTAGTAGTGTCATAATATGAAAAACACAGTAATGTTGTAATGTTTCAAACATAGCCCCACCATTGTAATGTGATGAACATAGCCATAATGTTCCAATGTGATGAACATAGCCTAGTCATTATAATGCGATTACCATAACCTCGTTGTTGTAGTGTGACGCAAATATCCTATCATCATAATGTGAAAAAAAATTCCAAATGCCATTTTTTGGCGAAGATAACCTAATGTCCCAATGTGACAAACAAACCCAACATTCTAGTGAGATGACCATTTCTGAACATCGCTATGTTATAAATATAACCCATTGTTAGACTATGACAAACCTATTCCAACACCACATTGTGTCAAACAAAAACCCTATTTCACAATGTGATGACCATAACCTTACGATGTCATGTCGCAATTTGACAAGCATTTCCCAATAATTCAGTGAGACTACCATTTCCCAATGTCATTATGAGATGAACATAACCCACTGTCAAGCTATGAAAAAACTATTCCAATAGCACATTGTGTCAAAAAAAAACCTACGTCACAATGTCACGACCAAAATCTTGTGATGTCATGTGACAAACAAACCCTTAACCATTCTCAGAATGTGAGAAGCATTTCCAAATGTCTTACGGTTCCAATATTTCTCGTTGTAATTTGAGAAACATTCCAAATGTCATTGTCTCATGAAGATAACCCATTGTCGCAATGTGATGTACACAACTCGATGTCACAATGTGACAAACATAGCACAACATTTCACTGAGATGACCATTTCCCAATGTCGCTATGTGACAAACATAAACCATTGTCGAACATGGTTAACCATTGTCGAACATGTTTAACCATTGTCAACCATGGTCAATGACATTCAGCCATGGACATGCTCAACCAAGGTCAATAGTATTGAAGGTCATCAATAGTAAAGGTCAATCATAACAAAGGTATAGGGAAGTTAACCACGGTCATGGTCAACCATAATTTAAGGTGTAAAATGACATTGATCGATGTATATCAACAACTTTTTAACAAAAGCCACATTTAAGTAAAAAGTGGTTGATATACGTCGATTGACGCCATTTTAACTCGATTTCAGTTAAAATGACGTCATTTTTAAGATAGCGGGTCTTCTTAACTGTAATTCAGTAAAAAATGATCAGAAAATAGGCCTTTGATAATGTATTTATTAAAGTATTAATACTTTAATAATGTATTTATTAATGTATTAGTAATTTAATAATGTATTATCGTGTATTACTTTATTAGTGTATTAATACTTTAGCAATATATTAATAAATTACATGATCAATGTATTAATACTTGTTATATTATACATTAATGTATTACTACTTCAATTTATACATTAAATTACTGTAATAATGTATTATTAAGGTATTACTTTATTTGTGTATTAATTGTTTAGCAATGTGTTAATTATTAATGTATTAATTAATTAATAATATTGTATCAAATAATTAATAAGTTACTTTAAACATTAATGTAAATTAATACTTTATTTTCTACATTACATTAATGTAATAATGTATTACTACTTTATTAATGTATTATTTTATTACTTTATTTATACTTTAATAATATATTAATTAATTGTGTATTATTGTATTAGTTAATTAATACATTACAATATATATTATGCATAAATGTTATATAAAGTCATGATCAACCATGGTCATGGCCAACCATGTTCATCTATATACAACAATAATATGGTCATCATTAATAATATAGGCATTAATAATATTATTAATATTTAATTGTCATTATACATAATACATAAATAATTATTAATTCATAATAATAAGAATAGTGATAATATTTAATTAATAATAATAATAATAATAATTAACTATATTATAAGTTATTATTAATATACATAATTATCTATATTATAAATGGGTACTTTAAGGCTATCTATATATATTATACATGCATACCCCTTATACAATAATTATTAATTAATATTAATAATTAACCATCACAATAATAAGACATTAATAATATATTGTGATCAATTGTTATTAGAATTAGTGTTAGATTTATTAAGATTTGGGTTATATTTATTAAGAGTGTTGGGGTTTATAGGGGCAATACTCATGGATATGGGTCATAGATTAATGACTTACACTACTCCGTTAATCCCGAACATGATATCCAAATTATTGGGGTTATTGGAGTTATTAGGATTACCATTAGGAAAACATTTGGGTTAGGATTATTCCTATTAAAATTTAGGTTAGGGTTATTTGTATTAGTGTTTATTTTATAATAAGGAGAAAATAATATAAAAATAATAATTTAATACTTTACTAATGTGTAAATAATAATGTATTACAAATATACTTTTACTTTATTGTAGTTCTAATGTACCAATATTGTATGCATATTGGGTTAATACTTTAATAATTTAATGTATTATTATATTTTGGACACTATTGTTAATGTATGAATGCGTTTTTAATAGATTAATTAATAATACTTTAATATTTTATTTATTTTATTCACAGTTTATAAATGTATTAACTAGCATACCCCTGAAGTAGGGGAAAGAAAACATCAAAGTGAATTGGGGTGGTTACATTGTTTGAACATAGTGGAAATAAAAAATTCCATCTTCAAATGTTATGCTGGAGTTATCATGATATCATTTTTAATATGTCGATTTTTATGACAAAATAAAATACAACCTGCTTTTCACTTTGAGCTCAAACCTACTTCAACGATAATGAGAATTTCATGATATTTCCATTAAGTGAAGTTATCTAACATATATTATTGATAAACTTACTCTAATTTATGTTTAAATCTTTGCTGGCAATTAATAAACAATAAAACCTATGAAAAAAACATTCTACAATACAAACTTTTAATGGAGCTCTAGCAATTCTACCAAACCCTAAGTAGATGCTAATGAGAGGTTGAGTAGATGCTAGTCACACTTTTTTTAGGTCTGAATGGGGAAAGTGTATTGCTTTCGTGAAACGAAATGCCAAATTCTATAGACAATGAGTAAAATGGAAATATGAACACCTTCTTGGGAATGAATAGTGTATATGTTGCAAATGATTTATATCTAAGTTCAGAATTTGTTTAGTAAATAATCACTTTTTCCTAGTATGGCATTGAAGAACGATACATGCTCCAAATATGCATAAGGACCCTTTTGTGTGACTTAGAGGGGAAGGGAGATATCCCACATGACATAGAAATCACTAAAATCTTATAAGGATAATATTGAGGGATGGTTATATTTATGATTTGAATATTGAAAGTTGGTGAAATTATCAAATTTGATGTGTGAATTGTTCGCAATTGATTTAAAATAGTTATGGATTTGGTTGATAGAATATGCAGAAATATGGTCAAAAGAAAGTTTATATAGATTCTTAGTTATTTCTTGATGACTTCTCCCAGGCACATGAAATTATGATTTATGGATCTTTGATAGTACCAATGAAAATTATTCTAAAATATTGTGGTTATTAAATAAATAATAAATAACAAGTAGTATTAAATTTATTGTCTCAACAACCAAAAAAAAAAGTCATAGGAAATTTAGCACCTGTTATTTGGGAATCAAGAGGATGTCTCAATATCTATAAGTAGTGAGAGAAAAATATTTTTTCACTATAGTAGGAGAAAAAGATGTTCAACATATTATAAAATAAATACATTTCTAATTAAAATCCCAAATAATAAATGTACAAAACTTATACCTCCTCACAAATAATGTTGAAAATATGAGATAATGTCTTGGAATGCAAAATTTATAGGAAAAAAATCAACCAAACCTTCATGCATGAAACACCATAGTAAACAAATGATATAAATCCATAGTATATAGTGGTAGAATTTACAATACTGGTAATGTCCTCTTCTAAATATTTAGATCCCAAGCAAATGCCAAAAATCCCTTCAAATGATACAAGGAAGGAACTTGGAATGTCAAGGTTGTGAAGCTCTTGTATTCAAGCGCCCATGATCTATAATGTTTATAAAATATGAACCAACTATTCTAAGTTTAGAGAAACCATTAACAAGTGTTGTTGGTCCATTATCACCTATTCTCATAAACCTATCATGAAATATGTAACGGCCCCAATCATTAAGACTAGATGTGACACAACGCAAAATATTTTTTTTTTTTAAAAGAAGGAAGGAAACAATGACAACAATTAATCAACACACGATCACAACAATGCCTACTCGACCTCATAAAAATCCAAAGAATCACCAAATACTCGTAAAGGAATAACTAACGACGCATTCAACATGTCAACGAAGGACAATTACACACAAACATAATTAGCGTAGTAGGTTCGCACATGGTATATATCACATGACATGATAACTAACGACCTTATTCATGACAAGCAAGGGTAATCACATCTAACCAAGAACCCATCAACAATTATTAATGCGTGAGTAAAATCATTTTGAAAAAACCCTTCATCGACCTTTAATTCATGGTGCACGAGTGATCCAACCACTCAATTTAAACATGCAATCAATCTAAAACTTAATCATTCATTGACACTAAAATTTTCATCGCGTAAGAGTAAGCTATCCAAAAATTTGTGGTGCAACAAAATCAAGTACTCCATCGTTTGTTCATCAACTAGTTACATAACTCATCACTCAACGTCACATTCTAGGTGCAAGACCATGTAATCATGTCCGATCATACATCTACATTTAATACAAGTGCACAAAATCTACTCAATTAACCAATCATACATCACGTTAGGATTCAAGGCGCAAGGGTCATCTCATTACTGAATCAATCCAACAACAACCTCGCCTAAAAATTTAATTGACAATGGAAAGAGATAGTTCACTCAACAATAAATAGATAAGGCATACCTAAGAAGAAGGTAGGAAATCGGATCAATATCAAGGCTTGGTTGAAGTCCTTCAATGAAGACTTTTATTGAAAGTCAAGGAATAAACTCTCATTAATCAATAAATGAAGAGAGGTGTTGCTCCAAGAAAACCTACCCAAATAAAAATACAAATCTTAAGGGACAAATACACTGATAAACTTATACATAAAAAGTTAAAAAGGATGAGTTAGGCAAGAGAAACAAAAATAAAACTAGAATTCCAAAATCCAAAGACCTAACTTAGGAAACATGTGGCATTGGAGGGGGATGAATTAAACAAGGGACATGTGTCGAGACTCAGATGATAGGTGTTAGGACCACACTATGCACCTTTTTGCCTATACTTTTTGTCATTATTATACCCTTCATCACTAGTATTTAGACTCACATTATCACCTCACCTG
>JASDQU010293182.1:0-14301 GCA_032191745.1 Picea mariana
GGTTTTCTATATTGTTTATTGTTTTTCCTCTGTACCGGCTACCAGCAGATGCAAGACCACTCAACACTTTCATAATTCTATATATATTTTATGCTTCATCAGGTTATCCAAAGACGCGAAACACGAAACCTTGAAGCGCTCGAGAGGTTGGGCAGAAGTCATAGCGAGGGGTCACATCGTCGAAGGACAAGGGAGGAGCTAGCATGCACTAGGCCCCATGTCAGGATTTAGGAAGTCAAAGAATCGAGGTTAGATCATACGCAAACACCCGACACATGAAATCATGACGCACCTTTGGTTAGGTGAGTGGTCACAGTCGTGGTCACACAACAGAAGGAGCTTAGCCAGGGAACAGCTAGCGCCCGTTTGGTGTTTAAATTTTAATAGCGCTCAAAGAGGGCCCATGGGTCTCATACGACCAACGCATTTGGAGAAAGTACCTGTGTAAGTTGATTTGGGGTCAAACAAAGATCTGAAGAGTCGATTCAACTCAGTATCTTGATCGATCCTTGACCGGGAGGTCAACAACCCCAACAGGAGAAAGGGGGGGTCTGCATCAGTTACCCACAAGCATTTCATGGAAATGAGAAGGTTGGCTAGTGATGAGACCCCCTTTCTCTTGGCTATGTCACCAAGAGCCACTACCCTAGCATGGTGACCAGCTGAATGGTAGTTTCATATTGCTACATGACCATGTACCTAATAGGCTGGCTCGTGATGAGACCCTCTATCCTCCAACTAGGTCTTGATTTATTATTTTTTATGGGTCCCTATGTTTCTTGTTGAGAAGCCTTTTATTTCTTTCTCGGGGATCCCTAGGCGAAGCATCTGAAGGTTTCATTATTTTGTCTTTTATATTTTTCAACTAATTTTACCCTCTGGCCTTTAGTCCCTTCTTCCCACAAGGTAAGGTACAACCCTTTCCTAGTTTGGCCAACCCAATGCCTGGACCAATGTATGGGATGGATGAGTGGGAAAAAGATGAAAAGTGGTAAGTATGGTGGGAACAGACGATGACCTTTCATGAATCCCCCCAGTGGAAAATCAAACCCTATGGTAACTAGCTTACTAGGGTATCCTGTCATTTCCCCCAGGTGTGGTCAAGTGAAAAGGCATAAGGTCCAAGCACACATTAGAAGTAAAAATAATTGAATTCACATATTCATTTTTTTTTAGAATCAGAGTGACACATACAATGATACCCGGACTCATTGCCTCATGGAGCAAGACCCATTTTTTTTGCAGGACCAGGCCGATGTGATGGATGTTGTTGTTGCTGACAAAGTGGAGGCGCTGAAGAAGAAAAGGATGGGCCATCCTCAAGTCGATCTGGCTCTCAGTACTCCATGTATATGACCTATGCGCCTCGAGACATAATCTCCTTAGTTATCCCTAAGCTAGGGGATAACATCTGGCTCCAACTCAGGGACATGTGCTCACCATAGAGCTCATGAGAACCTTCTCTAGCATAACCCGTGACCTTATTGATCTCAACATAAGACCATTTGTAATCATTTGGGGTGGTGATATTACCCCCGGCTCATATATATATAGTACAAAAAATGAAAGCAAGCATATATACAAATGGAAATACAAACTATTCTAGCATGAAATGCTAATGATATATACAATGAATGGAAATTCCTACCTACTTACTTGTACTTACCTATCATGATTTTCGTGGGTGGTAATGCTTGATGTGTATAGCGTTCACCGGTAACTTCAAAGCCTCTCCTTCCATGGTCCCTAGATTGAAAGAGTGTGTTCCTGCAGGACTCATGATCTTTAGGGACTTGTCCATAATCCATCCAACTTCTTGTGCATACCTAGTTTCTCCCTTTTCTTATCCCATAACAACACTAGATATCCTTCGGAAAAATCTCTCTCCTTTGTCTTGTGATCGAAGGTGTTCTTGATATTTTCTTGGTTTGTTTCCATTTGTCTTAGGGTGGTCCTTCTAGATTCATCCAACTCTATTAACTGGTTAATTCTCCCTTGGATTGCTTCTCTATCGGTAGTATATTGTTGAGCAAAATGGAGGATGGGGATTTGGAGGTTTACAGGCAGTTTGGCTTCTAACCCATACACTAGATCAAAAGGGGTCCTTCATGTTGATCTCTTTGTTGTTATTCGATCTGCCCACAAGGCATATTTAAGTTTTCTATCCCAAGATCTCTTGCTTTCCCCCACAACCTTCTTGATGATGTTCATAAGGTTCTTATTGCTCGACTTTGCCAATTCGTTGCCCTGTGGATAATAATTGGAGTGAGATAGAATAATTTCATACTTGAAGTAGAATTTTGCTAATGCATGAGAACTGAAAGCCTTGTCATTGTCTGTGGTAATCTTGGATGGGACACCAAACCTAGTTATGATTCTTTCCTCCAAAAATTTCATGACTACCTCCTCAGTGGCCTTCTTTGTGGGGATGGACTCTACCCACTTGCTGAAATAGTTTGTGGTTGTTAAAATCCATTGATAGCCATTACTTGAATTATGTTTAAATTCCCCAATAAAGTCCAACCCCCACTGTTGAAAAGGAGATTCTATCACCACAGGTTTTAAAGGTTGAGCCAATAGTTTTGGTTTACTAGTAAAGTATTGGCAAGGCTGGAAAGATTAGACATATAAGTGAGTATCGAAAAATAACGTTGGACAATAGTATTCGGCTCTTAGTATTTTGTGGGCAGTAGTATGGGCTGCGAAATGTCCACCACAAAATCCATAATGTAATTCCTTCAATAGTTTATCAAATTATTCTTGATTGACACATCTAAGGAGAACTCCATCATGATCTTTCCAACCAAGGCCATTCTCGGTCAAACAGTATTTCATAGCCTTAAGCCTCAAATCCCTTCTTTTGTAGTCTACTAGGTGATCTGGGCATGATAAATTCTTAAGGTAGTATATTATATCAGAGTACCATTCATCATGTTCTAATCCACTGACTACCACGTTTATTTGTTCACTTTATCCCATTTGTATGGCCTCTTGGTTGCTCTCAGTCAACATCTGGGCCAGACCTTGTCCCTTTATAATCTTGGTGGGTTTTATCTCTAATTCATACTCTTGGATTTTGGGGACCCACTTGCCCCTAGTTCCCATACAATCTTTTTTTGATAAGACATCCTTTACCGCCAGGTAAGGGACATAAGCCTTAATTTTTTTATAACCCACGTAGTTTATAAAATGCTTAAGGGATTTCACTAAAGTGTAATCTTGTTTCTTGGTAATGGAACAATTCAGCTCTGAATCCCTAAGTACTTTTCTCATGAAGGCGATAGGGTGTTCATAGTTGTCAGCGTCTTTTTGCAACAAGACACTTGGAATGGTGTCCTAGGAGGCAAAAGAGAAGATTATGAAATCTCATGAATAGTCAAGGTTGATCAAGGCTGGGGCTTGGGAGATAGCATCCTTTATGTCTTCAAAATATTTAATGGCTTTATCATCCCATTTAAACATTGTATCCTTCTTAAGTAAGGCACTCATGGGTTTTATCCTTTCGGCAAAGTATGGAACAAATCTTCGAATGAAATTGATTTTCTCGAAAAAGTATTGTAGGAACTTCTTGTTGGCTGGGGGGTGTACATATTTAATAGAATGGACCCTCTCAGGGTCTATGGAAATCCCCCCTTTCAAGCCTATGTGTCCCAAAATATTCCCTTTGTCTATCCCGAAAACGAATTTCTGAGGGTTTAAGGAGATTCCATACTTTCTAGATCACTCAAAAACAATTCCAAGGTGTGATATGTAGTCTTTCCTCTCTTTTGACACGACTGTGAGATCATCTTGGTAAATTTCTATGATTTTCTAGATAATATCCCTAAAGGAAAAATCCATCGCTCTTTGAAAGGTAGCACTGGCATTCATAAGGCCAAACGACATTCTCAAATACATAAATGTTTCCCACGGTGTGGTAAATGACATTTTAAGTTGATCTTCTCTTTTCAACAAGACTTGGTTGTATCTAGAGAATCTGTCCAACATGGACATCATCCCTTCCCCTATAACCCGTTGTAACAAATTTCCATATAATTTGGGAGGGGGTAGTTTTCTTTCAAGGATAGTTGGTTAAGGTTTCGAAAATCTACACATAAGAGAATATCACCACTTTTCTTTCGGACAACTACCAAATTTGACATCCATGACGAGTATCTGATGGGAGCTATGATGTCAACATCGACCATCTTTTGGAGTTCCTTTTGTATCTGGTTTGCCAATTTTGGGTTGATATGTCTCAGTTTTTTTCGGAAAGGTTTGGCTACTTCTGCCAAAGGTATAGCATGCTAGATAACATCACTCCTATAAGCCTTTAATTCATCATAATTCCAAGAAAAGGTATCCTTGAATTCTCTTATGAGGTCTAGAACTTCCATCCTTTCCTTTTCAGTAGTTCCTTTCCCCATTTTGACCATCCTTGGATCCATCTCTGTGCCAATGTTGAATTCTAGGGCTTCATCTATCTGTTTGTTGGGCTTTTTTCCCTTGAAAACATCATGTCTATCAAAGAGGTGTTCTAAAGAGACACATCCTTTTGGAAAGGTGTTATTTTGGAGGTTGACCACATCTAGGTTCATGGAATAAACCAAGAAGTTTACTTGTGAATCGATGAATTCTCTTCTATTTTCCATGAATCTAATGATCTGGTCATCATCTTCAAAAACTTGCCATTGTTCCAAATTGTCATGGATTGAAGGTATAAACAAGACTTCCATCTTGCACAGGTTTTGGAGTGGGTCATCACAAGGTTGAAGGGTGGAAGCAAAAAAAACCAAGGAATCTACCACATAGTTTTCTTCTCGGGGAACCGCTTTGATTGTCACCATTTCAAAAGATTTTGAAATGGATCATGAAAAGTCGTCGTACTTTTTTAGTCTCTCATTCTTAGCAGTGAATTCTAGTTACACTTGTGATACTATCAAGTCTGAGTCCCCTATCACTCTTAGTTGTGTGACACCTTTATCGATTTCCAAATTGAGACCTAGGATCAAAGCTTTGTATTCGACAACATTGTTTGTACAGTGATATTCAAGTCTATAGGAATAATAGAAGGTCTCCGTGGATGGGGCTATCAATACACTACCTACCCCTGAGCCAGAACTCAAATGGGCTCCATCAAACTCTAAATTCCACATTCCCTCAGGAGTCTTGGTAGTCTTACCTTTTGAACCTGCCTCTTGGATGAGACAATTCTCAATGTCATTATTAACACATAGGAGTTTATCATCTGATTCACCAAGGGCCTCAATTAGGCATCCAATAATGGGTTCTTTTTGAAGGGTAAAGAATCCTCCTTCAGGGTGAGGTATAATAACTTCGGACCCTTTGTTTTGGAAACCTCTAGTTAAGTTTTCTACAAGGTCCTTATAGAGTATGATCCCCCGATTTCTTAGAGAATCTATCACCAATACATCAATAGTAAAGGGAGCATCAGGGAAAGCATGGAAAGCAACACTTAGATCCTTAATAATTCCCTTTGTAAAGTCTTCTTGTGTGTTTGGTCGTGATATGATTAGACCTAATTGGTGCATGACTCTTTCGGTCATAATATTAGTAGGAGAATCTGGGTCAAAAACATAGTTATGGAGGAGGGAGTCATTCACTTGGAGGGTGACATAAAAAGGTGTAGTTTCCCCATACTTTGGTCCAATGATTCCTACTTGGTAGACAAAAGGAGATTCTTCTTCAAGAATGTCATCCTCATAAATTTTTGGTAGGGAATATTCAATCTCTTCATCCTTGTGCGCTCCAAACATGTCTTGAATGGGTTCTATGTCTTCAGGAGATTCATTCTATTGAGAAAATAAGGAAGCATCTTCCATGTTTTTGAAGCTCGTGCTCCACTTTCTATGGTAAGCACTATATTCCACCTTAAGGATCTCTGGGAGGTCAGGATCTAGTTCTATCATGCTCTTGTCATTCGATTCCCAGGAGTCATTGTTGTTCAAGAGGTTAATCTGATGGATGGAATCATTGAATCTAAGGTTTTCCTCAATCTAGCAAGAAGCCTCTTGTGCTTCTTCCAAGTTTGAGAGTAATCAAAGTTTGAGGGTGGACTGAAAAGTTCCCTCTAATGAGTTTAAGTTACAGTGGAGAATATCACTTTTTGGGTGAAAGTTGGGCTATAGCTTGCTAAGGAGAAAATTGAACCTATCATTCAAATCCCTAATGCTTTCATTGGTTCCTTTGCAAATTTCGACGTATTGAGAGTAAAAGAAGTCTATACTTTCTTCTTTACACCACATCTTTTTGAAAGCTCGTTTTAGGTCCTCGGGGGTTTTGAAGCTCCCACTTTGTTAAGTGTTAATCCACCTTCTGGCAGTTCCAACGAGTGAGCTTTCAAAGAGCCTCATAAAGGCATCAGGGTGTTCCTGTCCAAATTGGTGAAATTCAAACCCTTAACAAAACTTGGTCCAATGTGACTTACCATAGGATTCCCCCTCTCCCAAAAACCTAGGTATCTAGGAGTCATTCTTCTTGGGTAGATCATGTAATCCTCCTTGGGTGTTAGCTAAGTCCAAAGATCCAAAGAGTTCTTTGTGAGACCATTTAGGAGGACTTACATTGGTAATATGATTTGCAGGGGTAATAGGGATTACAATAGTAGATGGGAGTATGTACTGACATCCACTACAGGTCGTCATTTGTGAAGTCGCCAGATAATTTTCTAGAAATTATCAAAGGAATGAGGGAAACACCCTTAGTGGAGTCAGCAGGTAAGCTTGTAAGAAAAGTTCTCTAGATAAAGGCTTATCGAAAAAGTGTCGTTTGAGGAATATTAACTCAGTGTTCCCCGGCAACGACGCCAAAATGTTATTGCACAATTTGTACTTTGATCAAGTGAAAGGGTAAAGGAGAGAAAATTGGTGTAACTTGATGTTATCCTATCACTGTCACCTCAATAGGATTCCTCTTTCTCTTTAGGGTTGAAGGTCCAGGGGAGACGTCCCCAGTGACCTATGGGTTTGAGAAGGCAAGGTTAGGATGTCTATTAAAAGGTCCCCTCTCACTAGTAACCATTGATCAGAAAATCCTGGTTTATAACCAATGAAGTGACAATATATCAAGATGTACCTTCCCAAAACAAAGCAATAAGAAATTGTATATATTGTAAGTACAACTTGATGGTTAAGAGTTCATAAAACCATAGACTTTCTCAATAAAAGCAATTGGTTGATAATGATGAAGTAATCAAAAAATTATAACAACAATATTTATGAGGCAATACTTCACAATAAGTTCCTTGAAACAACTTCAAAATAACTAACAATAATCAACCATTAACATCATAATACTAGCATTTATTAGAAGCAAACAAGGCAGTGCAATAATCAACCTTTTCAATTGCTTTTAGAAGCTTTTAATGTTGCAGAGTATGGTTGTAGCTTACTTTAGTAACAACATCAATAATATTAGTATGTTAGGCTATTCTAGTGTTAGAAGTAGTTAGTAGGAAGCTCAAGGTGTAGATTTTGATGGTTGTTTTGATAAATCACTCAATAAGGAGCCTTAGACTAGTGATTTTAGGGGAAAATGGAGTCAATGATGTGGCAACAAATATTGAAGGAAAAGGATGATAATAGGAGAGTTAAAGACAAGAGAGATTAATAGTTGAAGTGTTGGTAACCCAAGGCTTCAACTATCAAACCCTAGGGGAAAATAACTACTAAGTTGTAGGTAACCCTAGGCCTTAGTAGATTCCCCTCCCTCTTTAACTCAATCATGAAGCAAAAAACAACTAAGAAGAAGAAATTATTGTTGGGGTGTTGCAATGGCAAGGCCCTCAACAATAGCTTCAAGGAAATTAGATTCTTGGCAAAATCTAGTAGGTATAAGTTCTTAAAGCTAGGACAATAACATGTGCTAGGCTTCCTAGGGTTTTAAAAAATAAATTTCATAATCTTAATGTAAATGCAAGATAAATATGACCATAACCATTCAATTAAGAAGAATTGCAGAAATTTCACTTGCGTACATCAAGAATCATCAAGCAAAACCCTAGTTGAACACTTCCACCAAGAAACTTTCCAAAATACTCCAAAATTTAGCCTTCCTCAATAAGTGTGTCTAAAATTTCAGCCAAGTAACCCTAGATAGGGCACAAATTTCAGTCCTCACAAGTGTGAGTGAAAGATGATGAATAATACAAGGGACAAAACCCTTATTTACACAATATCAATGACCGGAATTAGGTCAGAAAGGTCATCATGGCCTGTTACATGTAGTATCTAGTTTTTACATTAAATATCATAAATAAACCCTAAATCAAGTTGTAAATAAGACGTCAGGCCCTTTTAAGGTGACGTTAGGCCTTCTCAGGGCAACGTTGGCCTCCAGGAGTAAAATGTTAGGCCTCCTTGGGCCTCTGGATCCTGCCACACGTGCCACTTGTCACACAACCCCCTCCAAAGTGTCCAAAATGTTGGGTGACATCATGGGTCACATGAGTGACGTCATGTTTCTTCCAAGGCCTACATCAGGGTGAAAAGGGAAAGATCCCATGGGTCCAGGCCTGTCAGGCTGTCCCTGGTGGAATGTACCTCTCTCTCTCCAGTGAAAACCCTTGATCTGTCTCTACCCTTGGTTGGGGTCTCAGCATCCATCTGGTGGGATTTTATCCCTATGGAGGTCCAAAATAATCATCTCCCCATATGTAGCCATCCATCGGGTGTGGCCCTGCAACACCAACAAGTATGCCCTCCATGGGCTCATAAGTCACAGGGATCATAGCAATGTCAATTACATCTAATCATTAAGTTGTTTAAACATGTGAATGAAACCCCCTTTTCCAGACAAGTTCTTAAAGACATTATGTTATTCTACAAGCTAGGTTTGGAGGGGATGCTAGGATGTCCTATTGGGTTAGTGCTCATTGGATGTGGGATGTTTCCGGGTGAAGTCAAATCCAGGCCATGTAAATGAATAAGGTGGTAAGGGATTTATGGGAAATGGGTGCAATGATAATCAAGGAAATGTATGGATTACATGTGGATGCCTCAGAAGAGGATGAGTTGCACCTTGTCATGGATGCAAATGTTTCCAAGCCCATTCATGCATTTATCTTTTATTCTTATTTGATTTTTTTTTATTTCAAGAGACTAGTTAGGGGACATTTCCCTTGCATGGTGACCAGTGGTGACAATGTTACCCACAAGCATTTCATGTAAATGAGTAGGTTGGCTTGTGATGAGACCCCCTATCCTCCAACTAGGTCTTGATTTATTATTGTTTATGAGTCCCTCTGTTTCAGAAGCCTTTTATTGCTTTCTTCGGGATCCCTGGGCGAAGCATCTGAAGGTTTCATTCTTTTGGCTTTTATCTTTTGCCAACTACTTTTACCCTCTGGGCCTTTAGCCCCTTCTTCCCATAAGGTAAGGTACAACCCTTTCTTAGTTTGGCCAACCCAATGCCCGGACTAGTGTATGGGATGGATGAGCGGGAAAAAGATGAAAAGTGGTAAGTATGGTGGGAACGGACGATGACCTTTCATGAATCCCCTAGTGGAAACTCAAACCCTATGGGAACCAACTTACTAGGGAATCTTGTCATTTCCCCTAGGTGTGGTCAAGTGGAAAGGCATAAGTTCCAAGCACACATTAGAAGTAAAAAGAACTAAATGCACATATTCAAATGTTTTGAGAATCATAGTGACACATACCATGATACCCAAACTCATTACCTCATGGAGCAAGACCCATTTCTGTTGCAGGACCATAACGTTGTGATGGATGTTGTTGTTGCTGAAAAAGTGGAGGCACTGAAGAAGAAAAATATGGGCCCTCCAGGGCCATGCTCAAGCTGATTTGTCTCTCGGTATTCCATGTCTAGGACCTGTGGGCCTCAAGACACAATCTCCTTAGTTATCCCTAGACTAGAGGATAACAAGCTCATCGATAAGAAGCTCAATATACACATTCATATATTTAACTTGGTACTTACCTAATTGTTTGAAATTACACGAAATTACTACCATGGTATGTATATATACGTAAATAAATAAATAAAATATGTTATGCAAAAAAACAGAATAATGAAAAATTTAAATTCTAAAAATTAATGTAAACAAATACCTAGAATAATCATTGTCAACATTATTTTCTCCCTCTTTATTGACATCCAAGGAGGAATTTTATTGTTGAAAAAAAAAATATGCCACACTGAGTAAACAGACTGAAGCTCTCCAAATGGATTAACATCGTCAAATTCCAATGAAATCCTAACATTACGGGGTTCATTTGTAAATTCTAGCCATTTTGTAGCAATTTCCTTAAATCCTTAAATGCATAACCATCTACAGGCATTGGAAGAATGTTATATTCAATTCTCTTTCATGCATGGTGATCCATAAAATGTTCTATGCTTTGGCACCTGAACAGTTGCTACAAACGTGGAAATATGGGAATATGTCAGAGAACCTTTCGAGGGACCATTTTTGTTACTTGATCGGTTCGATATCTACTGATACCACATACCGGGAATTTTGTTTTCGACGCATGTTGTCCATAATATATAATATGATCATCAGGACATGCACCTATACTTTGATACTCCATTCCAATGTCTTTCATAATGGCATGTAAATCCTGAAATGTGCGAGGTAAAATATTTGACAAGGGTAACATAAATTCACATAACAATCTAAAACATAAAAAATAAATAGTTAATGTAAATAATAGTAATTGTAAATATTGCATTTTTATTTTACACATTAATTAACACTAAAAAAAGAGGAGAAGTCAACCTTTATATAGATGTGATGAAACATATTACATAACTTAGGATATGTGTCATACAAGTGTTTGACAAATGATTTGTAACCTTTAAGTTCACTAGCATCAATGTAGTGGAGAGAATATTTGCTCTTGACCCTTTATAAAGTCATTTATTTTCCTTTTCAATCAGAGGTTCATCATAAATACCATCACAATTGTCCCCATGATCCTCATCTGGATGATCGAATAAGTCTTGGATCATTTGATTTGTCCCATCATTTTGAACTATGTTATTATTGTCATCTACTTCCATGGGATCATTAAGTTGATCTTCATTATCTACTTCAAGTTCTTCGTCATTTACAACATCATTTCTGCTACTACTTTGTGCTTTGTGCATAAAGTTAGGGGGCAAATCTAACTTTATAATTACAAACAATCATGAAAAATTAGTGCATGTATAAAACAATATAAAAATTTGATAATACAATAAATATTAAAACAGATAATGAATATNAATTACCATGGGACGATATTTATTTGATCCCCCGTCCATGTGCCCATATTTTCTACAATGTGTTTTAGTTGTTAAAACTCTTTCGGGACGTCTAGTACAACAATTTTTTCAAGGGAAATAACATTTACCGTCACCCTTTTCACCCTCTTTAATTTTTTCCCATCTCTAATGTTTTCTGACATTCTTCCCCACAGACATATACTGAAAAAAATACATGTTTTTTGTTCGCCAAGAAGACCAGCTTATACCCTTTTTGAACTGTCGTTATTATAGCAAATTTTTCACAACATCCATAAAATGCAACATATTTATATATTTTATAACGTTGCAATTTCGACGATAGTTGACCATGTCAAAGTTGACTTGGTCAAATACTAGGTGACTGTTGGGGTGGGGAAAACCTAGTTTCCATAACGTCGCAAGTGCGACGAATATTTCACCAACGTCGCAAGAGAGACGAAAATGCAACGACGTAGCAAGAGCGACATCCTCCTAACTTCATCGCAAGAGCGACATTTTTTAATAGAACGTCGCAAGAGCGACATTATCGCATAATATGGAGAAAAAAATTTAAAATTTCCTCTATTTTTCGACAGTGTGGCCAATTTTGTCCATAATGTTGCAAATAGAACATCTAGTTTTGGTGTATTTTGGCATTTTTCTTGGTGGAAAGTCTTCAACTAGGCCTATTGTTAGATGATTCTTGGTGAATGTAAGTAAATTTATGCACTTCTTCTTCATTTTGAATGGTTATGGTGTATTTATCTTTCATTTCTTCCAAGATTATGAAATTGTTAGCTTAAAACCCTAGGAGGTTAAAACACATGTTATTGTTCTTGCCTTAACACCTTTTCACCTACTAGATTGTGCTAGAACCCCTACTTTCTTGAAGCTTTGTGCTAAGGGCCTTGCCATTGCAACACCCTAGCATCATTTGCTTCATCTATCTGTCATCTACTTCATCCTTGAGCTAAAGAAGGAGGAAAACCACTAGGACCCAAGGTTACCTACTTCCTAGTGGCCATTTTCCCTCTAGGGTTTTAGTGATTGAGGTATTGAGTTACCAACACCTCAATCATTGACTTTCTTGTCTCTAGCTCTCACATTATCAGTTGTTCCCTCTAGATTTTTGTTGCTAAAAGTGACTCCATTAACCCTAAAATCACTAACCTAGGCCTTGCACTTGATTGATTGATGAAAACAACTCTAAATTTTTTTACCTCTAGCTATCTACTAACCTTTCCTAACCCTAGAGTAGACTAATTTGTTAACCTACTTGTTGTTGTTACAAAATTAAGATACAACCATCTATTTCAGCAATAAAAGCACTTAAAAACAATTATAAAGTTGATTTATACACTGCCTAATTAGCTTCTGACAAATACTAGTACATTTCTATCATTAAGTTATTATTTTTGGTCATTGTGAAGATTCTTTAAGTCATTTATTGTGAAGCTATTATCTTATAAACATTATTGTTATAAATTTCAGTTTGCTTCATTTTACATCAATTGTTGCTTTTATTGACAAGTTCATGGTTTTATGAAGCACTAACATCAAATTGTACTTGCAAAATATATTGTTTGCTTGTTTCTTTGTTCTGGGCAAGTACATATAAGCACATCACTGCTTCATTGGTTAAAACCTTGGGATTTTTTGATCAGTGTGACTTGTGAGAGGGGATACCTTTATAGACACTTTAAACTTTTCCTTCTCAAACCCCCAGGTCACTGAGGATGTCTCTCCTGGGACATCAACCCTAAATAGAAAGAGGTATCTTATTAAGGTGACAGTGATAGGATAACCTATTGTTACGCCAATTTGCCTCCCTTAGCCTTTCCCTTTGGGACAAGTACAAATTACGCGATAACATAACTCATCATGATGCAAGCATGAATCTTTGCATCCAACCTATTTATGTGATCATCGGAAATGTGAGCACAGTAAACACATCCAAACACGCAGATGTGGTCGATTGAAGGCTTATTTTCACACCATTGTTCGATTGAAGTCATGGAAGGAATATCTCAAGTCGAGATGCGATTGAACAAATAGTTTGCACAATACACTTCTTCAGCCCAGAAGTGAGGAGGTAGATCTTTAGCTTTGTGCTAAGGCCCATTTTGACTAAAATTTGATTCTTGCATTCTACAATGCCATTCTGCTGAGGTGTGTGAGGAATCGACCACTTCCATTCAATACCATATTGAACCGGGTATGATTTACATACTCACCACCATTGTCATATCTCAAACACTTCATGGGCTAACCACATTGATTTATAGCAAAGATTCTAAACTTCTTGAACTTTTCAAAGACAAGGTTTTTGATGGTTGATGATGCTTTCCAAGCACACATCCTTTACAGACTCCAACAACCATGCTTTGAGTTTTTGGTTTCTACAGACTTCGAAAATTCAGTTGTCCAAGTTGTTCATGCATGTTATCCCCTAGCCTAGGGATAACTAAGGAGATTATGTCTCAAGGCCCACAGGTCCTAGGCATGGAGTACCGAGAGTCATATTGACTTGAGCATGGCCCTAGAGGGCCCATCCTTTTATTATTCAATGCCTCCACTTTGTCAGCAGTAGCAACATCCATCACATCGGCTTGGTCCTTTAGCAGAAATAGGTCTTTCTCCATGAGGTAATGAGTCTGAGTATAATGGTATGTATCACTCTGATTCTCAAAAAATTTGAATATGTGCAGTTAATTCTTTTTACTCCTAATGTGTGCTTGGACCTTATGCCTTTCAACTTGGCCACACTTGGGGGGAATGACATGATTCCCTATTAAGCTAGTTCCCATAGGGTTTGAGTTGCCACTAGGGGGATTCATGAAAGGTCGTCATCCGCTCCCACCATACTTACCACTTTTCATATTTTTCCTGCTCATCCATCCCATACACTGGTCTGTGTTAATATTATGGTAGCTTCGGGAGGTATGAACCTCCATTGTGACCTATGACCAGATTAGAATACTCTGGAAGGAAGCAAAGAAGTGAAGGAAACCCTAGACAAGTTGTCGACTGCAAAAATATATTTAATATGAATTTATTAATACCCATAAGAAG
>JASDQU010293183.1:5308-19609 GCA_032191745.1 Picea mariana
GTAGCCATGAAACTCTGTATGGACTTAGATGCTCAATAGTCTCCAGCTCTATCTTTTCTACCATCTCTGTAGAAACGAGATTGTCTGTGCTACCACTATCCACAATGACTTTGCATACCCTATCCTTGGTCTTGCAAGCAGTCCGAAAAAGACTGTTCCTTTGCACTAGATTCTCTGCCTCCTCTTCTGACATTAAGAGAACTTTCTTCATCACTAGTAATCTTCCACCTTCAGCATCCTCTGCCTCAACATTCCACCTTTGCGCTTCGGCAATGTGAGTCTCACCACCTTCTTTCTTCTTATCTGGGCATTCATAAGATTTGTGTCCATTCTTTCCGCATGTGAAGCATTTTATCACTACACCTCTGCCTCTTCCTCTTCTTCTAGTGCGAGGAAAAGTGTTGTTATCAACATACTGTCCTCTTTGTTCAGTATAATACCCTCTCTGTGAGCTTCCACCTTTCTTAGTTTGATATTGAGGTTTCTTCCACTCTTCCTTAGGCTTCTGATTCCTATCTTGGACAATTGTTTTGCCTCTGGGCTGACTTCTGCCTCGGCCTCTCTGACTTTGCTTTCAGCTCAGCTTCTCTTCAGCCCTTAGAGCCATCTGATAAGCATCTTCCACCGTCCGAATGGTCATCATGCTCATCTCATCCTGAATGTCGAATCTCAGACCATTCATGTACCTGGCAACCTTTTCATCATCACTTTCGCGATGACCTACCCTGATGTTCAGCTTGTAGAACTCTTTAGTGTACTCCTTCATTGACATCGACTTCTGTCTCAAATTCTGCATTCTCTGAAACAGAGTGATTTGGTAATCCCTGGGTATGAATTTCACCTTCATCTTCGCGATCATTCTATCCCAACTCTTGATCTTCTGCTTGCCTTTGCAGCGTCTATCAGCTTGTAGTTCATCCCACCACAATGTTGCATTTCCTTTCAATCTTGTGATAGCATGTTTGAACTTTTTGTCTTCCTCGACATCTTCATAGTCAAAATACGTGTCCAGAGATCTAATACAGTCTAGAAGCTCTTCAACATCCAGGTTTCCCTCATATACTAGAATGTCCATTTTCACCCTGGCACTCATTTTTGCAACTGCCCTAATTAGACGTTCATTTGCTGCATCCTCTGTTGCAACTTCTTCTCCTTCATGTCCATCTTCATCTTCACTTTCAGATTCACTGATATCTCCAACACTGGCTGTGTGCCTCTGTTTTATTTCTACATCCATGAGTCTGGTGTGTATGTTATGCATCTCTCTTTCCATGGCTGTATTTGGCACCTATCTACCCCTTTCTTCTGGCATTTCCCTCTCCTCTGGAGGATCGAGTGTTTTCCTATCTCTTCTTCTTGGAAGCATGGTGAATCTTCCTTTTACCTACTACAAAAAGAAAATAAATCTTTCTGTGCTCTGATACCACTTTGAGGCAGACCCCTCGACCCTTTATCGGCCTCGAGTCATGGTCCTCTATAGGATCGTTCGTTTTCCGCTTCAACCGAAATGGCTCTTTCGATTCCTGGCTGGGATCTTCGTTTATCGATCCATAGGTCCTTCCGAAAACTCCCCTGTGCGAATAGCACTAGGCACGAGCTCCACCTTCTCCGAGAAACCACAACGCTATGACCAAGGCCTATCCCCAAAGGTGCTTGTCACAACTCGCAATCTCGCGAGTTCACGAGTCAAAACCCCTGACTCTTCCTTCCCAATATTGTGATACCCAAGATCGTAAAATGGGTATAGCACCCTTCTGTCAGCACCCTCTGCGTGTGACCACTAGCTGGGCTTAACACTAGCACCTCTCACTACTCGTCACTTCTTGAGTTTCAGCGTCGAACTCCCATGCTCTTACTTCGCAAATCTTCGAGATGCGAGAAGTCAACGGAGTGTTGACTCCTTTCACTAAGCGACACAGGTCTGTCTGTCTATCACTTAGGCCCACCTTGTGATTCTGCCACGTGTCTCTCGTGCCTAGCTTCGCACTTCGCGACTTCTCTCCCCAAGCGCTGCCCCCTTTGTATCCCGACACTCGAAGTGCCGAGATCCTGAACTCCTCGATACTCCTTATCGCAACTCGTGAATTTGGGACTTTCGGGATGAAAGTCTCAATTCTCCAACTGCCGAAACCCGAAATTGTGAATTTCGAATCGTTATTAATGTTGGCCCCACAACGAAACTTCTCGCCTTGTCGGGACTTCGCACTTCGCGATTTTGTGAATCTTGGTGCAAGGTTTTCGGTCCTTCAACTCGCGAATCCCTGAAATGAGAATTCACGAGTGATCCAACAACTCCTGTCGACTTGGATCCTACGGCCCAATCTCTCCTGAGCTTGCACTTGAAGAATACTTGCCGTAACTTCCCTACTCCTCTGCAAGATTTGACAGCTCTCGGAATTTCGCGAATTCCCCGCGGAGAATTTCGACCATCCAATTCCTCCTTGACAACTCCCACAAAATGAACAAGGTATTCCTTCATGGAACTTGTCCACCTGCAAAACAACTTTGCTACACCTTCTTATAACGCTTCAAGGCACTAGCCCTCTTGAACCTTTCTTCGATAACTTCGAAGACTCTATCCCTTCTGAGCTTAACTTGAAAATCCTCAAGTACTCTAGGGATAAATCTTGCACGCACTCCTTGCGGCACTTCTTCAAATATGCTCTAGTATTTGAACCTCTTCGACTCTGTGCACTCCTTGCAACAACATTCTTTCAACAATTTCCTCAGGTTGTAAGCTCTGAGACTGTACTCAGCCTGCGCACACCTTGCACGACTCCTGTGCTTAACTTTCACTTCCGCAAGAATGATAATAACGTTATCTCTTCTGAGCTTTCAGAGATGAAACTCTAAACTCTTGTCAATGCACTCCTTGCAGACAACTTCACTGCACTCCTTGTAGGAATTCTTGCTCAGATAGAGAAACAGTCGAAACTCATTCCTTACTCTTCCTCTCTCAAATTTCAAACATTCAACAAGAAATCATACATACACAATGTAACAACAAATGGATAACAGAAAGAGTAAAATAGCTATAAGCATAGAATTTAACAGGCATGCATAGAGAATATCACAACACCATAAGTCTGAATCAAAGCTTCATGTATTAATTCAGGACTTCTGTACATGGGTGTTTTCAACTATAGCTCTCTGCTTCTTTCTCTCTATGCTCTCTGCTCAATTGACAATGTTCATTCTTTTTTAAAATGATACAAGATGAGGGTGTCTACAGTCGGTTTTCCCTCTGCTCCTAAAACTGTCTAATCTGGAATTTAAAGCTACCTACTTACATTTATTTTACATAAATGCCTCTACCTACTTGAGACAAGAGCGGATCACTCAAGGTCTGATTACAATCTGCAAGTACATATCCTCTTAATTATTTCATTTAATATCCGCACATTGATTTCAAAACACTTTTACAACGTGCCAAAATGCGTTGGCGCTTGTCCCAACTGTCTTCTGCCTCCGCGTGCTTGCTACTTGCGATGCTCCTGCATCAGAAAATTTAACTACAAGTGAAATGTGGATGGAATCGAATTGCAGAGACATATATAAGTCCACTTATGCGCATATAGGTAACTTTATACAGAACCACGGTAATAAGCGGGAATTCTTTCATGTAGCTATTAAACTAGAATTTGAATAAGAGTTATGTATGGTGGAAATTTGAGATCTGTATACACATACATATAGAAGTATAAATTCATAACTTCATATATAGATATATTTAGAGATATACATATATATATCAAGCATGTGAATCGTAGGAGATTCTTTTTCAATAAAACTATTGTATATAAATATATATATGTGAGTATTCATGATAAAAGGGGGCGATTAGATCTAGCGACCATACACAAAGTTCTGGAATTAAAAAATTCAAAAGGTCAACACCTACAGAGATCTGTGTTTAAACACTAGAGGTGGGAGGGCCGACAAACTCAAGACTATCCGGGGATCCCGTGAACAGATTGTACATTTATTTGGAAATATCATGAGCTTGTTGACCAAGAAGTATAATAGCCTTATAAAAATGAAAAGGAAGAGCTAATTAACAATTTCGATTCCAATGACAAACCCTAGAAATTTAAAACAATATGTACAATCTTGGAAACACCATAGTTGCACAACCTGGAAATTTAATTATAAAAGCATTCACGTATCTGGCAATAACCAAGACCTTGTATCTAGTCTAAAAACCCTAATTATATCTTACACAGTGTGCCAATAGCAATGGACTGATTGGTCGGGTGAGGTCAAATTCAAAGTTATTCATTACAGAGTTAAGGATACAACCCTTAGGGATCCTCCGTTAAATACAACAACCAAGTACAAAAATTAAATCGTGCGCCATAAAGGTTTGGCATATCTACCCATGATGATCATAGCCGAATCGAAGTACTCAGTGGAGGCCGTAAGGAAATTGAAGCGCTAAATTAGAACCAGTTTACCTTTTTTATTTTCATGGAACGAATCCGAGTCAAAGACATGTGGGTAGGCAATCCCTACGAGGAAGCACAACAGTAAGAGAATGAGATAACATTGGAACTCTAAAACAGACTAGATTAAATAAAATCGAAAAAACCTTTATGCTACGGAAATCTTGAATATGCATCATTACTTAACTTATGGTCGGAGTCAGATGGATCATCACGTGGTGAGGGAGGACACCCATAGAATGTAGGGGAAGGTGGGCCGAGGGAAAACTGATGGGTACCTCACAAAACATCAGGAGGTCCCATCATTAGATGAATGCAAACAATTCATTAACAAATTATTAGGAACTGTATATTTAAAAAAAAAATGACTTAAAACCATACAAGGATCCTACTCTACCTAGATAATATGAAATGACTAAACTGTTCAAATATGAGACTTCACCCTTGCCCTGTAATAACCATTACGGCCAAACGACCGACAATGATAAACCAAATGAGAAAGTTAATAAAATTCGAGATACTGGGAAGCCAAGTATCGTGTAATGCTCATAGAATAACCCTAATATCTGAATAGTAAAGATCGACCAAGTTATTTTATAGATAATATCTTAGGAGGGTCGAGAAACTATAAAGACTCATCACCTTGAAAAATAAGATCTGGTCATACCGAAAACCCAATAACAACCAGTAGAAAACAACTCATGATTCTCTTTTATTTAAGCACAGAGTTACAGTTTTGGTCAGAATGCTAATACACAGAGAACCCCCTTTATATATTAAACCACTCAGGATTTAAAGGGGAGTCGTCATAGAAGAAGAAATAATTTTTTTTATAAAAAGACAGGGTCGGCCTCAATCGAATCGTCACCTCAGAACCTTACAAACAAGTGTTAAGCCTTTACCAAGGTTTTTCAAACAGTCGGAAAGACACAAAAAATCCTTATACTTCTATACAAGGCAAATTCACAGGTTAACGAAGTAACAAGTATAGAGAACGCTTACCTTTCAAAATCTACCACCAGGGTCTCTGGATGCACTCCATTATCGATGAGATTCTAGTACTTCCATGGCTGACTATTCATTTGGGCCGAGAATCACAGAGGTCGTGTGACCAAACCCTAGATTCACAAAAGACTAGGATGCGACCAAGAAATAATACTGGAAAGAAAATTTTCCCAACGGTCCTAGTTACCGATGAGTAAAGAACATGGGTCGAGTCCATGTGGTCGTCCTGAGGTGGCGATAGCACGGTGGGCAAAGAGACCGAACATTAACCTTGGGAGTATGCCACCATCCCTCTAATTAATATCGCAAGGGGGTCTTTAAGTCTTTCCAGTATGCTCTTTCCACTCTACTTAAATGCTCAGTTATGGGGAAATTAAATACAGATGAGTTAGGTTTAGACCGTGCCCTTTGGTCGTTCTGGTTATGATTGGAACTTTAATCCTAGCCCCTTAGATACCTGTATACTGCTAGCTAGTTTGTGTTCCACCGAATTTATAACCGTGTCCCTTGTGCTAAAACGCTTAATCCCTAAGTGTTAGTGTTAGCTTAAAGTAAGTACCACGATATCTAGTTATAACTAGATTATTATGAGTTAGGTGGAACACGATGGAAAATTCACATAACTTGGGAAAGGATCCTTTAGGGTACAGATTCAATGTTATAGGTTAACGCACGAACTTAATTTTAAGATCGGAATGTTAGATTCAAGTCCTAAATGTATATTACGGTATAGTTGGATATATTTTTATGTAATTAATATCTATGGGTACAATATATGTGTTGAATAAATGTACCAAAAAAATTATAGAGAGAAAGATCCTTTGTAAAGTTGATTGTTACCTTAAAATGGCATAATTTAAATCTGTAATCTTAATGAACACTAAATTAACAATTAATAATAGAATTATTGATTATTAAATACTATATATAATAAGTAAATGATAATAATAAAGAGTTATTGATTATCCAAGGGACATATCCTTTCATGGATGGTCACCATATGTTCTCTATATATGGAACACTCTTTATTAAGTTGATTTGTGAGGACACTTGTCCTAGAAGGGATAATGTTCGACATCAAAAGTATTCCAACAGAGGATGAACACCTTTAGTAACCACTCACACAACCATATCAAAGATCAATACACCGATGTTTTGAGATGGTAAAACCCCTACGGGGAAACATCCACGGCCCCAACCAACATGGCCACTTGGAGTAGTTTATTAATGCAGAAGAAAAATATTACAAAGATATTTTACAAGAGAGTTTCTCACAATCGGTCATCATAAAATGACCCTCCATTCTCTTTAAATAGAGATCATGGACCAATCAGGTTTTAAGCCACAAATCAATGGCCATTACGATCAAGGAGAATATGAACCGTCAGATCACTCTATGTCAGGAACATATCATGATCATCAGATTTCCTAACTACAAATGCATACTAATGCATACTAAATGTTGAAATTTAACAAGGGATGTCCTCATTCATGTTTTTGTGTTTTGTCATTGGGGGGACATAAACTCATGTTTCCTAGACATGTTTTAATTATAAAGTTAATTTTTAAATAAAGTTCTTTTATAAAGTGAATTTACTTTATAGCTTAAAGTGATTTTAAGAACCTTTCTTCACTCACACCTCTCGAGAGTTCAACAGACAAGCAGACATCCTCTCCAAATCAGCTCTCCTAAAGCAATCTGATCCGCTTTCCTACACTCATTGGATGGATGGTCATGAGGGTCTCTCTCACATCATCAGAATTTTCTAAGACTCTTGCAAACAACCATCTCTATTCTTGCCAATTATCTCATAGTTTTGTCTCATTCACTGGTTTGATTTTCTTTGAATTCCTCCGCATCTGTCTATGGATAAATTTTGTCATTTTGTACAGAGTACTCTCACTCTCCACTGTATTGGAATCATCCAACCAAAGGAGAATGACCCTACCAGCCTCTTGATCTGTCACAGAGAGAATTGAATGTATTTTGTCTAAGAGAACTAATTATATTACATAATATAATTGAGCAATTTTTTATTTGGAAAAAAGTTGTGGGACACAAAAGTATTTAATGTGCATTTATTACTTACTTTGTAATTAATAAGGAGCATTAATTGTGATCCCTCAAATTAGACTTATGATAGCCATTAGATTGAGTTGGTTATGTAAGTTAGGGTTTCTTGGGAAAAAAGAGAGTACACATACATGTTTCATAAATAAGAAAAAGACAAAGAGAAGACACAAGAGAAAACAGAGAGAGATCAGATTTCTAGAGAGTTTTCTAGAGTAAAGCTTCCAAATTAAACTAGACTACACAATTAACAATCTGTACAACAAGAGACAAAGAATAGTTCATACAAAGAAAGGACAGTCCGTACAGTAAGAGGGAGGCACAATTTTCAAGGAATTAATCCTTACAAGTCGTACTGTACCTGTTGGCATGATTCCCTAGGTAGATTACTGTGTATTTATTGTTGTTGTTTGACATTTGAACAATGAAACAATTTCCCAAGAACAAATAGGGATGCAGTTGTTAAAATAATGTAACTGCAAAGTGTATTATTATTATTATATGATATATTATTCATTGGATCAATCCCCATTACGGATTGATCATGTCAGTTATTATAAAGAACCAAATCCCCTTTTGTAGATTGGGCAAAAGATAATTGTAATAGGAAGAATAAGAAGTCAGCCCCATAAGATATTGAAGAGGCCCTGAAATATAATAAAGGTGGTTATAACCACCGAGTTGGAGAAGTCGGCCATGCTAGTGAAGAGACACTTCACACGTGCCAGTCTTGTATAAATAAGGAGGCTAGTGCCTCAGTTAGACACAACAACTTACTTGCTCATTTGAAAGAAAAGTTTCAGAACTGCAGTTAGAGAAAAAGGAGAGAGGGTGGTGCATCTTTGGGAGAGGATCTTCTATTTTAGTTTGAGATATCTCTTGGCATTGTATTGGCTATCTATAATAAGGAAGTTTTGTTGGGTTTTCTTCCCCTAAAGGGTTTCCCAAGATACATGTTGTGTCTCTTGTGATTGTGTATTTCTTAGTGATCTTGTATTATGCTATTGTTATCTATTGAAATGCATAGAACTATAATAATGAATTAAACATTAACATGGTTTTGGAGCCAAGCTGAAGAGAGCATCTTTCACAAGAGTGAAAAGAGTCACTGTTGTCGTATATGCAAATTAGGGCTTTTTGATGGTGAATCTTTTCATCCCTAAAACCACCTAGAAAAGTGTGCCCTCCCCCAAGGATTGCTTATGCACTCTCAGTGCACCTTTTCAGTGGCGCAATCTCTTGGAAGCTGAAACCCTAGTTTCAAAAAGTACCAGAAAACTAGTGTACCAGAAGTACCAGAGTACCAGAGGTACCAGAAAACCAGAAGCACCAGTCCAGAAATCCGCAGATCACGTTTGGAGGGAAAAAAGTTGGATTTTATCAGATCCAAACACACTAGGCTACTTACCTCAGCCAAGCGCACCTCCTAGTAAGTT
The DNA here is from genome assembly GCA_032191745.1 of Picea mariana. Classification (NCBI taxonomy): domain Eukaryota; kingdom Viridiplantae; phylum Streptophyta; class Pinopsida; order Pinales; family Pinaceae; genus Picea; species Picea mariana. The sequence goes on from JASDQU010293183.1 coordinate 14,263, forward strand.
CATATTTTGATTTTGATCACTTTCATTTTTCAGTCATTTTCCTAGCTCCACGTAAAAGATGTCTGCAAGCGTTAAGCTTGTTGACAAGCTAGAAGGAGTGGAAAAATTTCGTGCCTGGAAGTATAGGATTGACCTAATTCTTGAAGAGAATTACTTAGCAATATTCGTCAAAGAAGAAGTATCGGAACCAGCCGATGCTGCAGAAAAGGAAAAGCATCAAAAGGACACAATCAGTGCCAAAAGAATCATTGCAGATTCAATCAAAGACCACCTGATTCCTTATGTGTCATATAAGAAGACTCTGAAAGAAATGTTTGATGCCTTGACCAGACTGTATGAAGGAAAGAACATAAGCTGGAAGATGAATCTAACAACTCAACTAAAGAATACAAGGATGCAGAAAGGAGAAACGATTCAGGAATATTTCTCCAGAATCTCAGAATTCAAAGAATAGTTAGAAGCGATTGGAGATACCATAGATGAAGACGAACTCATAATGACGGCCCTAAATTGTCTCACAAGACCTTGGGATGCATTCATCCAAACGATATGTGCCAGAACGAAGAAACTGAAGTTTTATAGTCTATGGGAAGATTGCATGCAAGAAGAAACAAGAGTAGTGAATCATGAAGCGTTACTAGCAAGAGATGATGATCAAGCCCTAGCTACTCACACCAAAGGAGGAAGGAAGAAACCCTACTTCCAAAAGGATACTCATAAAGATCCTCAATAGTCAAACAAATTCAATCATAAAGAATCTCATCCAAGGAGATTTCAGAAGAAGGGACAACAAAAGGAAAGAGACCACTCATCTATACAATGCTATCATTGTGACAAGATGGGACATATTGCAAAGTTTTTTCCAGCCAGATGAGAAGAATAAAAGATAAAACATAAGAGGCACCATGCCCATGTAGTCGAAGATGAAGAGCCACCCGCAAAGATGATAAGAGAGTAGATCAAAGACCATGTCTTAATCTCGGCCCTCTCAGGATCTGTAACACCTGGAGAGGACACTTGGCTCATTGATAGTGGTGCATCCAAGCACATGACGGGACAAAGAAACATTTTCTCTTGTATCTCAAAAAAGAAGTTTTCTTAGAAAGTGACACTTGGAAATGATTACCAATATGCCATCAAGGGAGTGGGAGAATCAAACCATAAATTAAATTTAGGGAATTCATTGAAGATGAAGGGCGTACTATATGTACCAGGTTTGACCAAGAGCCTACTCTCCATTTCATATTTAGAAAAGAAAGGCTTCAGAGTTTCCTTTATAGATGGGGAAGTTCTCACATGGGCTAAAGGAGAAACCTTAAATGAAGCAATCATCATTGGAAGTGAAGAAAATGGTCTGTATAAACTAAAGGGTCACTCAGAGGCTGCCATGACCCACGCCATTGAAAACTCATGTGAACTTTGGCATAGAATATTAGCTCACATAAACTAAAAGGTGCTACCATACATATGCAATGCGGTCACAGGTTTAACAGAACTCAAAAGTGACCATGAAAGCATATGCAATGGATGTGCAAAAGGGAAGAACATCAAGAATTCATTTCCGAAGAGAGACAACAAAGCAGAAGGAGTCCTAGAGCTCATTCATTCAGATGTATGTGTCCCAATGACATCATCCTCCATTAGTAGGTATGTATATTATGTATCATTTATTGATGATTATTCTCATAAGACCTAGATATACTTTTTGAAATATAAAGATGAAGTGTTCAGTAAGTTAAAGGAATTCAAAGCCTTGATAGAGAATCTTTTTGAAAGAAAGATTAAGATACTTAGGTCAGATAATGGAGGAGAATATACATCAAAAGAGTTTGTGAACTTCTGAAAAGATGTTGGGATCAAGAGGGAACTCACCACTCCCTATAATCCCCAACAAAACAGTGTAGCTGAATGAAAGAACAGAACGATAATGGAAGTTGTGAAGACTATGATCCATGATCAAGATCTTCTTATGTGCTTATGGGCAAAAGCAACAATGGAGCTGTATATGTGTAGAACTGATTATCCCATAGTGCACTTGGGCTCAAGACCCCGGAAGAGATGTTCATCGGAAAGAAGCCAGAGGTAATCCATCTCAAAATATTTGGCTGCCCAGTATTTATTCATATAACGAAAGAAAAAAGAAACAAGATGGAACCTTCAGGAAAGAAGGGAATATTTGTGGGATACTGTGAGGTCTCCAAGGCCTTCAAAATCTATATCCCAGGTCACCATCACATTGAGATCAGCAGGGATGTGACTTTTGATGAATATGAAACACTTAAGAAATCAAGAAGATGCCAGCTTGAAGAAGTATATGAAGAGTAACCCGTAATCCCCAGGACTGTTGAACCAGTGAGGGAAGTTGTAACTTCCCCTGATGAGGAATTACTAGAAGCTCATGACATGATATAAGTTCAAGAACCTCCTCAGATGACGATCCTCCATAAAAGGAAGCCATCCTGGGCTAGAGAGCTTATTCAAGATGGAGAGAAGTATGGTGTTCTCAAAGGAACCACGAGACAGGTGAAAAGAATAAAGCCATTCTCTAGTTATATGGATTTGATGTGCGATCTTCTAGAGGAGGAGCCTACTTGCTTTGAAGACACCATTCAGAGGAAAGAATGGGTAGATGCCATGACAGAGAAATACCAATCCATAATAAATAACAATGTATGGGAAATAGTTCCCAGATTGAAGAGTAAAGATGTGGTATCCTCCAGATGGCTCTTCAAAATAAAACATGCTGCTGATGGAAGTATTGAGAAGTATAAAGCAAGATTTGACACTCATGGATTTTCTCAAAAGGAAGGCATTGACTATGAAGAGACATTCGCTCCTGTGGCCAGATACACTTCGATCAAAACCATCATAGCTCTTGCAGCTAAGATGAAGTGGAAGATGCACCAGATGGACATGAAGACAACTTTCCTAAACAGTGTCATCGAAGAGGAAGTGTATATAGAGCAACCTCAAGGATTTGAGGTTGAAGATAGGAAGTCTCATGTCTGCAGACAGGGATGATTTTAAGGATGGAAATTTATTTTAAAATGTATAAACCTTGGCGAATCCTACTAATCCTTCATATGCCAACTATAAATGTTTGGCAATATTTTTGTAAAAATATTCAAATTTCTAAGGATTTTATATAGTTTTTATAAAATTTTGGCGATTTTTAAGGTAAAATAATTTTATCCTATAGAATTTGGGTGAATCATTTTTAAAATAGCGAATCTTGTTTTTGGAAAAACCATGGAAAATTAGCCCATGAGTGAAATTTAGCCCCTAAAATCATCCATGTCTGCATATTGAAGAAAGCCTTATACGGATTGAAGAAAGCTCCTAGAGCTTGGTATGGCCGTATAGACAGTTTCTTGATGAGCTTAGGCCTTACCAAGAGTAAAGCAGACTCTAACCTCTACTTCAAGGTCATGAACAATGAGCCAGTAATATTACTTCTATATGTGGATGACTTATTCTTAACTGGAGGAGAAAATCTCATCACTGAATGTAGGAAGAGACTTTCCTCAGAATTTGAACTGAAAGACCTTGGCCTAATGCATTATTTATTAGGTATTGAGGTATGGTAGAGTCTTGAGAGGATCTTCCTTAACCAAGGGAAGTATACAGTCGAAATCTTGAAGAGATTCGACATGCTGGAGTGCAAGTCCATGAATACACCCATGGAAGTGAAGCTGAAGCTGTTGTTCGACACTTCGTCAGAGTTGATTGATGTCACACTGCACAGACCGATTATTGGATCGTTGATGTACCTGACGAACACCAGACCAGACATTTGTTTTGCCGTGAACACCTTGAGTCATTTTCTGGTAGAACCCAAACATGTTCACCTAGTGGCTGCAAAACATGTGATGAGGTACCTTAAAGGTACAATAGATTGTGGTCTCAGATATGATGGAGATCATAATTTCACATTTAGTGGATATAATGATGTAGATTGGGCAGGAAGTGTTTCTGAAAGGAAAAGCACTTCAGGATGTTGTTTCAGTTTGGGATCAGCTATGATCTCGTGGCAGAGTAGGAAGCAATCCATCATTGCTCTCAGCACAGCGGAAGCAGAATACATTGTTGCATGTTCTGCCAGCTACAAAGTTATATGGATTTGAAAGTTGTTGACCAGTCTATTTGACCTAGAGATGGAAGCAACCACGATCCTATGTGACAATCAGAGCTGCATAAAGATGACATAGAATCCTGTATTCTACGACAGGTTGAAGCACATAGAGATCCGATATCATTACATCCGTGACATGGTGCAGAGAGGAGCCTTAAATCTCTAGTACATTAGCATGGATGAATAGGTTGTTGATGTATTGACCAAGCCTCTATCTCATATAAAGTTTGAGCACTTTCGCGATAAGCTTGGTATAGTCTGAAAGGACCTTCCTCGAAAGGGGGAGTAGTTGTTATGATGAGACATCTCTTGCTTCCGACCGTATGGTTGTGACGTAAAGAAAGATGTTGTGATGTGACTAGCACTGACCTTCAGACTGGATAGCTGTGACATAAAGCCAGTCTAGTATCATGCTTCTGACCTGATGGTTGTGACATAAAGAAGGATGAGTACCTTGCTTCCAACATGATGGTTGTGACGTAAAGCAAGATGATATGATGTGACTAGTACTATGCTTCCGGCTAGATAGTTGTGATGTAAAGTTAGTCTAGTATCCTACTTCTGACCTGATGTTTGTGACATAAAGCAGAACGAGTACCTTGCTTCAGACATGATGGTTGTGACGTAAAGTAAGATGATATGATGTGACTAGTACTGTGCTTCTGGCTGGATAGATGTGATGTAAAGCCAGTATATTATCCTGCTTTCAACTTGATGGTTGTGACATAAAGCAGGACGAGCATCTTGCTTCCATCTTGACAACTGTGACGTAAAGCAAGACGATGAGATGAGACTAGAACTGTGCTTTCGGCTGGATAGCTGTGACGAAAAGCCAGTCTAGTATTATTATGATGAGCCAGCCTTGTGCTATGATGATGATGATGATGTATCAGTTTTACACTAATACATATTTATGCAGATGATGATTGCATTCCTTTGAGAATGAAGATGTTGTCGATGAAGAAAACTTTCGATGATTTATAGATACGCCAGTCAGTGTTCCAAGATGATATTGATGATGTTGTCCTCTCACCCACTTAATGTTGTTGATGATAAAGGCCTCTCTCTCTCGCATGATGCTGCTGAAGAATACCCTTCTTGTTAAGGGGGAGTGTTAAAATAATGTAACTGCAAAGTGTATTCTTATTATTATTTGATATATTATTCATTGGATCAATCCCCATTGCGGATTGATCATGTCGGTTATTATAAAGG
>JASDQU010293184.1:0-14301 GCA_032191745.1 Picea mariana
TGATGTACTAACTTACCCAAACGGGGCCCACATGACTTTTGGCGCTTCATCTCCTAGGGTTAGGTTTTTGGATGTCTATGACTTTTGGCATTCTTGCCTATTGTAAAAAGGCCTCTAGAGCCTCATTGTAATCAGCTTCTCACGGATGCAAGTAGCAGCCACATCTCTTCTCAGAAATAAGCTACCAGCGCCTTAGCTAGTTTATTTACATTCTATCTGTAAGCATATTTTAGTCATTTGTTATTAATGAAATGAAATCTTATTTCCGCTGCATCTCTGCGTTTATGTGTATTTTTGTATTTCATTGTGTTCCTACATAAATCCGGATCACTCACCCCACATAGGTACCTGATGAAGACGACTGGGAAGAAGCCCAATATAGTCCCCCAGTTGTGGATCAAGGATATTGCGAGATCGATAATCTCAAACGTGATAAAGATACCCCACTTCGACAGACATTAGAAGGTTAACATGTGTTTTAAACTCCTCCTGTCGTGCTACCATGGAGGTTACCTCTGGTTAGATAGACACATCACCATGGATCTAGCATTGATCCACCTAATCACTGGATTGAGCATGCAAGGACCAGACCCTCACCAGTTCTACCTAGGGAAGACGTCAGATCGCTCCCTGGTGCAGTGAATAAAGGAAGCCTATGACGATGTAGAGAAGGGAAAGTGAGGCTACAAGGTAGCCTCCATCTAGGATAGCACAATGCGCCTTGATTGTTAGTTGATCCCTGGAAAGCTCGTCAGAAAGAACCATCCTACGTAGTTCATAGGGTTCATAGTCGACCTCGTAGGGAAGTGTGTTGAAGGAATGCAGATGTACTGGGCGAGCTACCTCGTCAATGCATTGGAGAAGGACATCTGCGAAGAGCAGAACCAAGGCTATGAATTTCACTTCAGTTGGTTGTTGATTCTCATTGCATTTGTCACTTGGGAGATGTCGGAGGGAGCAACATTCCCGGAAGTCAAGCCATTGGAACCATTGGCCATGAGGTTTACCACTTCGTGGTATACGAGAGATATGTCAAAGCAATGGAAATCAATTGTGGTGTTCCACGCTTACTACCTATAGCTCAAGCGCACCATTAAATCATTCCCTTGAATGACCCCGAACACCTTGCATACGTACAGGCCACTAGCGAAGTTCCGCGTAGACCAACACTTCATCTACATCACCGCATGTAGGGATGAAGTAGGGAGGAGATGCATTCTTACTATAAATTGATTGATGAATACATGGAGGAGATAACCAAGGAATGGCCAACCGAATTCCTCGTACCAGTCGAAGATGCAGAAATCTCTGACCTGGACATCATCGAAAGTCCTTTGGTCAGTCGGACTAAGTATGATGGATAGAGAAGAACAAAGAAAAAGAAGAAAAATAAGGATTTGCAGGAAATAGACAATGAGGAGAAGGACAACGCATCAGAGGAAACCGCGCCTGACTCACCTGTAGGAGGAGGAGGCGACAAAGTAAACCAAGAGGAGGAAGGGAAAGAAGACAAGCAGGACAAAGGAGAAGTGACATGGCCTAAGGATCCCCTCACCACAACAGACGCATCACAGAAGAGGAAGGTTTCCCTGAAGAAACCTTCAGCAAGCTAGAAGGCTTGTGTCAATAAGCCTGATTCACATAACGTGCTCACAGTGGATGATATCCAACTCATCATCACAGTTGTAGAAGATGCCTCATAGGATATCCTACAGAGACATGAAGCAAGAAAGAGACACTCTACGACAGAATCGAGAAAGAACGGAAGGACATACAGTAATGCCTCTACTTAAGCCGTGCAGTGTCTACTACGACGTCATCATCAAAAAATGTAGAATTGGGAGATGATCCCATCTAGTTTTGAAGGTTAGCATATGCAATAGAGGTTCAAATTTTTCGAGCCCAAGAAGAAAAGGATCAGGCCACAGAGGCCTTGAAGCAAGAAAAGGAGGAAGCCTTAGAGCAACTTTGGGTTGCGTAGCAAGAGAAAGATAACATTAGAGCGAAGTTCGAGGAGGAAAAATAGAAAATCCAAAAAGAAAAAGACCAGTTGCTCACGAAGAGATTGGGGTTAAAGAGGAAGTGACTATAGAACTTCTCTTTGTGCTAGGCTTGGCATAGATGGAAGAAGATCCAAGTGGGGAAGCTCGTTGAGGCCATTTAGTAGCTTCAAGAAAGAGTAGTAGAGCTATAAATCCATGCAGTGTCGAGCACTCTGCAAGAAGTGCGAGATCAGAGGGAAGAAATGTCCAACAACGTAGTAGAAAGAATCTAGGCGTTGGCCTCAGAATGTAAGAAACTAAGTGACCAAAGTATGCAGACCTATGAGTGCCTCCCAGAAGACCCGAAGTTGAGAATATTGGAAGCACAGCTCCAGGAGGTGAAGAATCAGGCATCTACAGTGCAAGCACATATGAAGCTACTTACTGCATTTGAGAAGATGAAGAGGTCGCAGGAGAAACACGCAGTTCAGCAGCAAGTCACTTCCATCCATAGAAGAGTTATGGAGGTGACATAGAGACTCCAGCCGGTGCAGGATGAAGCTTGCATGCTTTTTGAATAAATTGAGGGACACAACTCACAGTTGGAATAGGTTGTCGCAATAGTGGAACAACGCCTAGAAGGGCCTGTCACCGAGCAAGTAATTCAAGAGTTCGTCGAGTAGGAGGCTCTAGTGAAGTAGTAAGTCGAGGCAGCTCGAGCTAAGCTCGAGGCCTTAGAAGTAGTATTTCCCAGATCAGAGTGACTCGAGACGAGTCACAGGTGAGTGTTGGGGGCTTGTTGTCCCTCAACCAAGTTTTGAGGAAACGTTGGTCGTGGTTGACCATTTTTGGGACTTCAATAGGCTGGTTGAAGACGGAGCACCCAGATGAAGCAGAGATCACAGGATCTCACCCATTTTTGTGGGATTTTTGGGCTTTTAAGGTTTATGTAACATGCATGGCATGTCGGCCCATGGGTTTACCCATGTCTATGCCTTTTTTGTAAAGTATAAACAAGTAGTTAGGCGATGTAACTAGAAGTCATTTTTTGAGGTCATGGGCTTAGTGCATGACTAGAGTATGTTAAGACTTGAAGAGCTAAGTGCAAGTGATTGTAAGAGGCTTTGTGCACAGATTGTGTAAGGCTTTGTGTCATGACCTTATTTTGAGAAAGGTGGATCTAGTGCATAGTGCACAGATCACCTGTCCAGTGCGGAGTGACCTCTGTGGCTCTGTGCCTGTAAGAAGATTGAAAGAGACTAATAAAGAAGAAGAAGAGTTGGTGGATGTAGCCCCACACTGGGGTGAACCATGTATATCCTGTGTCGATGTGCTTTGTACTATGTTGTTCATGTTATTTATGTATCTATTTTCTTAGTGAACTATTCTTGATGTATGATAGATAGATCTATTAATGCTTAGTGCTTTATGATGTGAATGAATGTTATATATAAGCTTATGCTATGTGCTAAGAGGTTGTAAGAGTTAGATATTGTGTTGATTCTGTATCTAGGGTTTAATCTACTATGTGAATGGATTTATGAACTAATGCATGTTATTGGCTAAGTGATATGTAAGTGTTGTAATCACATATCTGTGTCCTAGATAGGTTGTAGACACCGGAGTCCTACAATCCCCCCCTTCCTCGACCTCGGGTGAGACTTCATTTGCTTCACAGGTGTTGCCAAAAGGGTGGATAGTTAGGGATTTGTTGGTGCGTTGTTGAAGCGTTGAACCTTGGGTCTGCCCCTGTGCCAACAATCATCTTTTTTTTTTTTTAATAAGGTAACTGATCTTTGTTCAAGTTTTTATTGGAATAACAATTTATATGTTGAAAGATAAATGTTGAGCATTTTTTCAAGGTGAAGTCTTTGTTGAACATATCTTTTACAGATAACTATAAAATTCATGGGAAACAACAGTTTGTGCAAGAGAAAATTTGATCGCACTCGAGATGATACTCTCCATAACGAACAAAGGAAAGAGCATTATTGGAGAAAGAAACGAGAACGTGCAAATATTGAAGAAATAAACAATGATAATGTAAATAGAGATTTTCAACAAGAAGAAGTCCAACCAGGTATGCATGTACATATTGTCGATATTAAAAGTATAGAATTCAAATTTAAAATATTGTTTAGTATAATTGATTGTAATTACAATTTGATGTTTTTCAAAAAACATAAATTGATTTGTCTCATAATGTCAAAGAAGACGTTGAAACTGAAATTGAGGCAGAAGACGTTGAAACTGGAATTGAAGAAGAAGACGAATCGCATATAGGTATGTACATACATTTAGACAATACAAGATGAGCACTTGTATATATAGTTTAGTGAATTTATGTTCGGGTTTTGTTTTTTAATATCAACTTTAAATTGAAATATGCAGGAGAATCTATCAACATTGATGATGAAATATTAGAAAATGTTGATCCTGACAAATTTGGGAAGAAAAAAGCTAAGCATTATATAAGATATCGAACTAAGAATATGTATAACACTTTTTTCAAAGATGAATTAGTAACAGTACAAGCTCAAATTTTACTCTTTCTAATAAAGTCAAGAAAGTTAAAAGAATCTACATCATTGTTGGGTATTCAAAGGTCAAAAAAAGATACAAAGGTGAAACAAAATATCTTTGACAATATAACTAGTGTATTCAAAGCTTTTGGAAAATATCAAAAAAAGATGTCAGTGTTGCATGTAGAGCGATACAAACAACAATTGTTTCATATAGCAATATAAAAGATTGTTTGACATGACACATGGAAAAAATGATGGGAACGTCAAGAAAAACATTGCACAAACATAGAAAATTTCGATTGCAAATAGATGCAAATGATGACTGGCTTGTTGGACAGTGATTTCTAGACAACCCTACAAACATAGACTTGCAGAAAATGTTAAAGAATTGGCCCGTAATTGTTGGTTGGCAAAATGTTGTGTTTCACCACATACAAGGGATGTGTTGCAACAAAGAATGGCATGAAAACAATATGAAGAACATCCAAAACATATATTTCCAATGACACAAATAGAATTGTTCAATAAGTTCAAAGAAGAGCACAAAGAAGTTAAAATTTCCATAAATACATTTGTGCAACAAAAACCATGGTTTGTTAGACCTATCACTGTTAGTGACACTTGTTGTCGTTATCATGTGTAATTTAAGTTGTATTATGAAACTTTTTTGGATTTTGGTAAAACTTTATGGCCAAGTTCACCTCCTACTTCTACATTATGTGCTTTTATATCTAAAATTCTATGTGAAAGAGAAGGTGATGATTTATTTTACAAAAAAAAATGTGTTGGTGGAAAGAAATGTGATTGTTGTGGAAATCTAAGTTTGTTTCATTCAAAGTATCATATTGATATGAATGATCAATAATTTTCTAATATAACAATCAATTGGAAGAGATATGAATATATCAGCAACACGACTCCACATTCTTCAAATGTTATTTCCAAAAGGATTGATTTGAAAGTAGATAAAATTTGTGTGATAGATTTTTTGAAGAAGTTTGAGAAAGAAATTTATAAATAAACCAAGCATTCACATAGAGCTCAATGGCAAGACCTACAATTCAAACAATCCCATGAAGTGTTTCCACCAGGGACAATTTTGTCTGTAGTTGATTTTGCAGAGAATTACACATTCGTTGCACAAAAAGAAATACAGAGTGAATATTATCATTATAATCAAGTCACGATATTTTTCCATGTTCTATATAGACATGCTCAACAAAGTATTGATAACATAGAAAGATCCAATGAAAATCCACATGTTATTAAAGAATATCACTTTTATATAAGTGATGATCGAGCACATGAAACACATTATGTACAACATTGTTTTGATAAATTTTATGATTCATTGAAAGAACGTGAAATAGGATTCGATCGACATTGGATATGGTCATATGGGTGTGCGAGTCAGTTCAAATATTCACTATCATTCTATTGGTTATGTCGTGTTCATAAAAAATCAAACATTACACATTGTTGGAATTTTTTTAGACCGGTCATGGAAAAGGAGAGCATGACGGTGCAGGGGCATGTGTAAAACAAGCACTTTGAAGGTATCAGATGAACCCTCATGCCGATCGATTTGAATATGCTAAAAAAGTTGTTGAATGGTGCAAAATGGCACTAAGCCATGAATATAATCTGTTAAGGGATGTGCACACGTGTGTCTATATATAAATGTTACACATGTACACAGGATATTTTTATTTGAACGTGTTCAAATTTATATTCAATCTTCAATCATTTTCTTGAGAGATTTCAAGTTAACAAGTTCTTGTCTTGTGCAGGTTTTTTTGGTATGTTGGAATCCAAGATGTAAATAGATCAATCACATATGACACCAGTACAATACCTGGGACAGGAAAAATACATTCAGTTAAAACAAAACATTATCAAAATGTGTTTGCATTTGATAGAAGAAATGATTCTTTTTTTTGTTCAGTTTGCATAGAGGACACGTAATCCATAGATATTTGCGAAAACAAAAACGCAGAATATGTTAAAGCTTGGAGACATACCAAACTTAATGTAAAAGGGAAAATGCCACTTGCAAGCCCAGAGGATATGGAATCAAATGAAACTATAGTGTCAGTTGATGGAGATAGAGTTTCTGATCTTGTTAGAGAAGGTAATTTTTATGTTTAATTCTTTTCAAATAACTTGTAGATGTACTTGTTTCATAATCTAAAATGAACTATTTGTTGTCCAATATATTCAATTATTTGCAGGATATGTCTTTTCCATGGTTGCACGTATAGACAACACTGAAAACGTGAAATATTGTTTGATGCGATGCACAGAAGAAAAGATGAGGCTATTAGAAGATTTTGATGATAACAGTTTTATATATGAAAGAGGATCCATTGTATTGAAAGGATATTTTTTTCAAGAAACCCATCAAGTTGATACTCATGTTCACTTTCAAGACTACCAATAAGATGTCACAAGTTGTCAATATAGTCATTTGGTATGTGCAACACGCATAAAGTTAATAGAAGTTCAATAAAAAAAAAAGTTATAAAATGGAAAATGTCCAAAGTCAATCATGAATGAATAATTGAAGATGGAATACCATTACAATGTTTTTAAACAAGTGGCACATGTACATTGCATAATTTTTTTATTTTGTATTGAAAGTACATGTATTTATGAATATCAATATAAATTTTAATGAAGATCGCTTACTTATATTAAATTTGATGACTTGTTTTGACTATTTTCAACCATATTTCCAAATCAAACAAAATTTAAATTACAAGTGAGAAACTATAATTTTTATTTCACATTTTCTTGAATATTTCATTGTGAAATTTCATAAGAAACTATAAAATTTGATGATTTTTTTTTTTTAAATCAATAAAATAGTATATTGAAATTATTTCATCCAATATTTTATATAAATAAACATAGTGCAAGTAAAATCAAGACAAGACAAAATATTACATGAGTGATCTCAATATCGCTTCTATCTCTTCTTGTGCTTTTCTTAGCTATTGTTATCATCTTTGTAGTTTTCTCACAGTTGTTCGTATGAGAAAGAAGGTGAATTCAAAGACCATTAAAACCTTTCATTGAGATGTTGATGTAAATGTGAGACCATGTCTCTCTAAAAATATCAAAATGATAAAGACCATGTAAATGTCCTAGGTTCAAATTCAAGTGTGTGTAGAGTCCCTTGTGTGTGTGTCTCTTACTTTGTAATATTTATAGTGGCTTTAGTCATTCTTCCATTTATTCAAGTGATTATTTCTTTCTATGTCTATTAATCCATTCTTAAACTAACTTTCTTAGTTCTTTCTTTTTTTTCACGCAAAAAGAATAGTTTCACTGTTATTCGATTTAGAATCAAATCTATGTACTTTGTTGAACTGTCTATGTACATGCATAAATTTGATAGATTCAAATATATTATTTAAGTGTCTGATCTTGTCTGTTACTTTGTTGAATTGTCTATGTACGTGCATAAATTTGATAGATTCAAATATATTATTTAAGCTTCTGATATTGTCTTTCCAGTTGTTGAGATATATCTTTTTTTTTTGTAAGTGAGTGTGAGTATATGTATTACTAAAAAAGACTAATGTACAAAAAGAGGAACTCCCTGGTCTACCAAAAAGGAAACTATCCCAGGGGTTCCAGAGTGGCGTTCTTTGAGATAGAATAGGGTTATGGTTGGACCGCCACATTGGGAAATCAGTCGAGTCCCATCATATCCAGTTTTGACAAGCTAATCATAACAAAACCATAAAAACACAAGACAACAATTAAGATTGAACCAGTAATATTCACTGATCATTGGCTACCCGACGCTAGTCTAGGATTATGAGATTCGTCTTTCCATCTTTCACCTTGTCCTTGCTCTCCTCCCTCTGGGCCACCGTGTGGGTCTTCCTGATCCAGGTTGGTGCTCCATTCCCATTAGCAGGTGTGATGTCCATATGATGGGCGTAGCGCAAGTATAAGTGGAATTGGCCAACCATTCGCTTTAGCTTCTCCTTTTGGTTTTTCTGGTCCTCTGCAGTTCATTTTGTACTAGCATCCAGGTTGTTGAGGTGACTCGAGATTTCTTTTAGCACTTGTTTTTGGGCCTTGTTACCCTTCCAGATGGCATCTTTCTTTTATGTGTTCACTTTGCATATTAACATATTTGTTCGCCATGCCATATCTATTGTCTTATGGTAGAGGGTTTCCCTGGACTATGTGGTCCCTGGGTCCGTTATCCATTCTGCTTCCTAGCTTAGTTCCTCCCAAGCTTTTCCCTTGCTCTTGGCAGTGATTTCCTTCTCCCACCTGGTGGTGGTCGCTTGACCTTTCTTTTCGACCAATACCTGGAAGGTTCCCTTGGCATCTCAAGATGCTTTCTCCATCCTTGAAATCTTCCTATGGATTATTGGATTTTCGTCCATCTGGGTGTTTCTTTTGACATGTGTTTTCTTCATACGCACCATCTTGGCTATCTTATGGCAGTTCTTTCCCTGAATTATCCTCTTGTTCCTATCTACCCAGGGGTTCCTTCTTATCGAGCCCTTGTTTTTGTCATGGCTTTTGTTGTTGCGCTTTGTCCGAATGCATCTATTCCTAGTGCTTCGCCTCTTATGGAAATTATCCTACTGCAGACGTGTCCTTGCAATAATGGTCTGCTCGTAGAGGTGGTCCTTCCCATCCTTTTTCTCTGTTTCAGTATGTGTGACTATGACAGTTCATCCATTATCCCTGGGTTGGCCATTTCCCCTGCTCGTCATGTAACCAACTTTTCTCTTCCCCGTACCTATTCTTGGAAGGGAGGTGACCCTACTGGTGCATGGTAACATCTTTTGTCCTACGTCACTCATGGCCTGCTGAGACCCATTTGTACTTTCCCCTGCACTAACCCTGTGCTTATTCCTATTGATGTGACCTCGATGTCATACCCCCATTTGTTGTGTGGTCTAATACTGCATTGTCACTTGTAATTGGGTGTTGGCCATGAAGATTCTGCCTAGATTCATCGTGCCCGCCTATTGGCCTTACACCACTCCTCTCGATGTGACCTTCTATACTTAAGATTCCATCATTGTCTTTTGTCGCTAGTTGTGTGCAGTCTGTTATGAATTGACCATTTGGGATGTTGCTCGAGGTGGTGTCTAACTCTGATCCTTCCTTTATAACCCCTTCATTAGCGATTCTATCCACCAGGCCATTCGGTGACCTACGTGCCCAGCGCAACTCCACTATGTTCATCTTTTGCAGATGATCCTAGTTTTTTTGCAGGGAGTGTGCCAAGTGCCAGTGTCTCTGAACTTTTCCCACTCTAGTGCCATTTGGGACTCTCTTCACTATTTTGATTACCAGAGTGGAGTCACCTTCCACGATAGTGTTTATCATCCTTTCATGGCTTAGAATCTCGAGGCCAATCTCTAGGGCTACGAATTCCATTGTGTTGTTAGTTGACTTTCCCATACTCCCAACATACAGTGGGATTATGTTTCCACCACTATCCTTGATAACCCCACCCATTCCTATCATGCCTGGGTTTCCTTTTGTCACCCCATCAAAATTCAACTTGAGGTACCCTACTGGAGGGGGATTCTAGTTGTGCTCACCAAGTTGGGGTTGCAGTGGTCGTCCTATTTTTGTGTAGTTGTGCTCGTCTATTAGGTGAAAATCTTCTAGGGATATAGATTCCCGACCTATGAGTTGCACTTTCCCATTCTGGTAGTTGCGACTTTACACCATTTCTCTTGTCATGGAGATTATTTTTTCTTTGATTTTCCCTTCTGGAAGGCTTTCATTCTTGAAGATGTGTCGATTCCTTTCTTTCCATATTGTCCATATGATCATCCCTGGAATGAGAGTCCAACATAGATTCACCTCTTCATTTTGACCGTAACTCTCATTCCAGTTGTTGATGGTTGTGCAGATGTTACCTCGGGTCCTATTGGACTGTCGAAAAATACATGTCACCCAGTCCCAGATCTCTGCTATGTAGATACATTCATCAAGGATATGATTCAGTGTTTCTTCATTAGGTTGATAGAGGTGGCACTGTGACAGACCTATGAAACCCATTTTCCTTAGGTTTTCCCAGGTTAGAATTTGGTTGTGAAGTACTAGCCATTTGAACTTTTTTATTTTTGGCCACTGGGGGCTGCTCCATATCTTATCCCATAGTTGTGCTAGGTCTTCTTGGTCTTGGTCCACTATGTAATGTCGAGCTTCCTTAAAGTTGAATTCCCCACCATTTTTCTGGCCCCATCTTAATTGGTCTTCTTCTTTCGAGACTGCAATTTTCCTTTTCCTCAGTTCCTCCTCCATCTCTTTCACGGTGTTTGTGGTCTGATCGCTAGTTTGGGAATTGAGATTGTCCCAGATTCTCCATCTGTTTCGATTTGTTTCTTGCTTCCAATAGTGGTGGACGTTGGTTTTGCCTTGCAAGATCATGTCCTATTGGAGTTCCTCCCTGTTCAGATTTCCCATCTTGGGTTCCTATTTCCAGTCATCCTCCCAGAATCTAGTTGTTT
Organism: Picea mariana; assembly: GCA_032191745.1. Taxonomy (NCBI): domain Eukaryota; kingdom Viridiplantae; phylum Streptophyta; class Pinopsida; order Pinales; family Pinaceae; genus Picea; species Picea mariana. The sequence goes on from JASDQU010293184.1 coordinate 11,011, forward strand.
TACCATTCCTTACTTCCTAGAAGCTGTGTGTCTGGACCTAGGTCTTGTTGCACCAAGCTAGGATCCAAATGGGTGATCCCTCCCTGGTGCCCATAAAACAAATTCAGTTCTGGTCGTTTATGTCTGGGGCATACTTGGCCTCCAAAGGGTAGAAGTTTATTTAACCCATCACCACCAGAGTTTCGCCCCATAGGCTTAGTTGGTTACTTGTTATCTTGTAGCCCCAGTCCTCGTTTTCATTTTGGCTTGTAAACCTTTTCCCAAGCCACCAGGGCCCATTTTTTCTTTTTTTCTTCTCCTCGCCATAGGAATTCCCTTTAGAGGGTCCTTATTTTTTGTAGTATTCCTTTCGAGAAGAGAAAAATGGACATCACATAGGTTGGAATTGCTTGTAGAACCATCTTGGTCAGTACCAATCTCCCCACTAGGTTGAGGGATCTGTACGTCCATTTTTTCACCCTTTCTTGTAGCTTTTTGAGAACTCCTTCCCAAGTTTCCATTTTGTAAGCTCTTTCCGTCAGGGGGATGCCCAATTATTTAGTTGGGATATTTTTGTGCTCAAAGCCCAAAATATTTGATAGGTTCCTTTGGATTGCAGGGTTGGTCTTGAAAAACTAGATCATTGATTTGGAATGGTTGATCTCGGCTCCCTAGCCTTCCCCAAACTATTATAAGATCCTTTTAAACATTTTTTCTTCCTTGACCATGGGTATGCCATGGAGTAAGGTTTCATCCATGAACTATTGGTGTGTGGAAGTAGGGAATTTTTCAAAAGGTTTGAGGCCTCTTATTTCTCCTGTTGTTGTTGCGCTTTTTATGCTTCGACTGAGACCTTCCATCATCAAGATGAATAGGAAGGGGGATATCGGGTCTCCTTGTCTAATGCCTCTAGTGGGCCATAAGGGTTTGGCTTGGGCTTCATTTATCAGGAGTGAGAAACTTGTCGTTGAGACTAGGTTGATAATCCAGCTGATCCAGTGTTGGGTGAAACCAAAGGCTTCTAGAGTCTTAACCATGTAGTGCCAACTAATTTTCTCATAGGACTTTTCTAGGTCAAGTTGTATTATCATCCCCCCTCTCAACTGGATTTTCAGGGTGTGGATTAGCTCATGAGAATGAATGATGTTGTCCATGATTTTTCGTCCTTCAAGAAAACCCGCATGTTCTTGTGAAATCAGTGTGGGTAGGAGGAGTTTCAATATATTGGCTATGACTTTAGAGATTATCTTGTAAACCACATTGTATAAAGCTATGGGTCTGTAGCGATCAAGGGTCCTTGCTTCTTTTTCTTTGGGGATTAGAGCAGTCATTGTGGCATTTAATGCTTTTAGGATGGAGGTCAACTGTCTAGAGTCCTCCACCACCCTATAAAAGTCGTGTTTGACCACTTCCAAACATTCTTTGAAGAATTCCACTGTGAAACCATCTGGACCTGGTGCTTTCCCATTAGGCATCTCCTGGATCACTTGATCAATTTCCTCCTTAGCTATGGGTTTGTTTAGGTTGTTATTCTATTCCTCGGTGACTAGAAGGGAGATGTGTTGAGTTATCCTATGGATGGCCTCCATTTGGTCTTTGTTGGGTTCTTGGGCTATCCCATGGAAGTGACTTACCAGGGTATTTTCAATCTCCTTGTGGGATTCTCTCTCGATCCCATCCCGATCCTTCATTTTTAGGATTTTTTTGTGGGGTCTTTTGGCAATGGTTGTTATATGAAAAAAAAAATTGTTCCTCTCTCCTTCCTTTAGCCATTTGATTAAGGACTTTTGGTGCCATAGAATTTCTTTCTGTTGGCATCTTCCTTCCCATTCCTGGGTCATTTGGATATCTTCCTTTTTCCATTCCTCTATGTATCCCTCTGTTATGAAAACTTCCTGGAGTCTTCTCATTTTGTCTTCAATATTTTTCTTCTCTTGGTGTTTGTTGCCAAAACTTTCCTTGTTCCACTCCCTGAGCTTATATTTGATGTACTTTAGTTTCTTATAGATTTTGAACATCCGTGTTCCTTGCTCTGGTTGTTCCTCTCGCCACCACTGGTTGATGTTATCCTTGAAGGTGGGGTGTTCAATCCAGAATTTCTCAAATATGAATGGTCTATTCTTTGGGGTGGTTGGGAAGTCTTCTTCCAGTTGGACTGGCCAGTGATCAAAACCCCCCTAGGGAAGGATGTTGCAATCTAAGGTTAACCCCTGCATAATGATGGATTCTGACACCAAGAATCTGTCGAGTCTTGTCGCAACCTGATGTTGATTTATCCATTTATTGTTCCAAGTGAAGTGTTTGTTATTGGTTTTAATGTCCACCATCTTCGCTGTGTCTATGAATTTTGAGAATTCTTTGGCATCTCTATCCAATCTCCTAGTTCCTCCTTTTTTTTCCGCAAGTGATGTGATGATGTTGAAGTCCCTTGCCAGGATCCAGTGGAGGTTGTTGGAGTTGGTTTTTATGTCTTCTAGGTCTAGAAGAATTCTTCTCTTTTCCTCTAGCATTTGGGGTCCATACACATTAGTGCATAGAATCATCTTTGTATTCCCAATGATTTGCATCTTAACCAAAAGTATGTGCCTAGTAGCCTCAGCTGCTATTAGGTTCATCACTTGTGAATTCCACAAGGTGAGGATTCCTCCTGCCATTTGTTGTCCTTTGATAGCCAACATCTTGTACTTGCTCCATTGATCTTTGTTGATTGTTTCCATTCTGTCTACAGTGCATTTTGTCTATTGGATGAAACAAAGGTCTGGTTGTTCCTTCCTAAGTCTATTTCTAAGAATTCTCTTCTTTCATGGATTGTTTAGGCCTCTTATATTTCATGCTATAATCTTCATTTAAACATGTGGGGGGGAGTTTGGAAAGAGATTTTTTATCTTACCTGAGTTTATCAGTAGAGCTCCTAGTTTCAATAGGGCTACACTATTTGATTTCCTACCCTTTTTCCTTCTTGTCTGCTTGGGTGAGAGTTGTGGTTGTCCTTCACCTGCTTTGATTCCTAGGTGTCATATCTCCCCATGTGTGCACTTGAGCCCTCTGGATTTGGCTTCCCCCCATAGGAGGAACAGGTATTGGATGTGATCTAGTTTCTCTGTTGGTACATTGTCTATGCCCTACCTTTTCCATTGCTCCAGTATGTTCAGGAGATCGATTTCTTCCCTTTCCACAATGTCTCTGTTATCCACATTTTTGGTTATCAAGATGATGACATGATAATGACATGGTGATAGAAGATCTAGCTCTTCTTTAAGATCATTTTCATGAAGAAAGTTACACTTGTCAGTTTCTCAAAATCACTCTTTT
>JASDQU010293186.1:0-14145 GCA_032191745.1 Picea mariana
AGGACAACAAGCACAATCTCCAACAAAATATCACAATACTCTATTAATGAAAGAAATTTCAACAAAAAACTTCAAATAAATGTGGAGTGGTTATACCAAGTGTTCTGTAAGGTAAGCTATTGATAATAATAAAGATTGAAACTTACATTCACATTCTTCAAAATTACCAAATCTCTGCATGCTTTATGATAGGGATGAAATGGTTGAGCATGTCTTTTGGAAATATCCATCTGCCAAGACACATTGAGGACGCTTGTTAAATTATTAATTCATAGTTTAGATCTGCACTCAAAGAATTACAACCTACAATCACAAATTGAAGTCTAGAAACCCCTGTCAAAACTTCATATCTACATCTACTAAAACAATATTCGGTAAATTTAGGAGTACAAACACTGCATTATATGAGCTAATTCAAACAACAGATAACTATAAATTATTCTACATAAATCTGCAGTCTAGAAATCCATGACACCAAGCACAATCTCCAACAAAATATCACAGTACTCTATCACTGAAAGAAATTACAACAAAAAACTTCAAATAAATGAGGAGTGGTTCTGCCAAGTGTTCTGTAAGGTAAGCCAATGATAATAATACAGATTGAAACTTACATTCACATTCTTCAAAATTACCAAATCTTAGTTCATTATAGATATGAATCTATTTTCCGAGTGGAAGAGGCTTTTGAGCTTTCATTTGTTTCCATTCTTAATAAATAGCGTTCCAATATACCTCGTTTAGAGCATGAGTGTTGATCAAAAAGTTTGATCACCTAGATTTTCTACTCTTGGAATAACAAAAAAAAAATTCCATATCAGAAGAATGAAATTTTGGTAGATTATCAGTTCATTGTGTATCCCTCAGTCTCAGCTTCGTCATACATTTTACGGATTAAAAATCCGAGTCTGTATGCTCAAGATATCCACAATTTTGTCTAATTGCCGAAGGATCACTTTTTCCATGTGTAACATATTTAATTCTTATTGGAATTAAGATTTTCTTGGAACCATGCTCATTTTCAAAACCATGCCCATTTTCTTGGAACATTGATTAGATACTTGGAACCACATTTAGTCTCATTTTCTTGGTTCTTCATGCCATACTTAGTCTCATATTCTTTGTGGGATGACTCACCCCCTTTCCCTTAGTTGTATTCACATCTAATGACCTTGTCCCATACTTAGAAAATTTTCCATTTTCTTCATTCTCCACTCTCCACACTTTATACTTAGCCATTTTTCCTTTTATCCACTCTACTCTCCCTCCTCACTATCCTCCATACTTAACCATTTCCATACTTAGCCTATTTTCATTTTTCATTTTCCACTTAATTTATTTTCATAATTCATTTCTATTTTCCATTTCCATTTCCATTTTCCATTTACTATTTACCATTTTACTTTTCCCATTTCCTTTTACCTATTTCCATTTTCCATTTTCTATATTTTCACACTTAGCCAAACTCAAACAATGTGGAATCCCTCAACTCTTTCTTAGGTCTTCAAGTCAGCAAGTCCACATTCACTTTTCACCTTTTTTCATACTTAGCCATATTTCTCATTTCAGAGTGGACCTCACTACTCTTCCTACATGTGGTGATCACATGGACATATCCTCAAATGACATGTGGTAGTGAGGTGGACCAATACCATAATGAAGTGTGGCGATGGCATGGAACAACCCACATGTGACACATGGCGATGACATGGGCACTCATTGGGTTATGAGTGGGCACTGATTGGGTCATCAAAATTTTATTAATTCATGAAATTTTCCTAAGGCATGAGAGCTACACCAAAGTCTCTATAGTCTTCTTTGTTCCACATGAGTACTATGGTAAACTTTTCATTATAAACACTTAAAAAATATTGACTACAATTCATGTGGGATATCATTTTAAAGGAAAAAATCGAAATTTTAATGGAGTGGAAGAAATTAGATCAAGGGCTAAGATTAACCCACGAGTTAGATGAATGCCTATCGAGCGACGAATTTCTGGAAACCATAACTCAAGATCCAGGTGTCCGTTTGGGGCAAACTTTACCTAGTTGGAAAGGTAATTCAATGAGGAAGATGATTAAATAGGTTTCAAGAGGATAAATTGGCCATAACCCTCTCAAAAAAATTTAAATAACAGTCAACTATTTTTTCATGGTTTGATGAGAGATATGCTTGAAACCTCAACTTCCCGAGCTTATAACTTAAGATCCATAACTCCAAATCACACTCAGGAAGACTCATTGGAAAGATGAGATGATGAATATGAATTATAGAGTGGTTTACATGGCTAAGAAATCAACTATAATGTTCAAGGTATTAAAACACAATCCACTCTTGTTTAAGGCGGTCAACTTCAAGTTTTGGAATTGAAAATTTATTAAATGTCTTTTATTAAAGGAACAAGTGGGCCCTACTTGGAGGCACAAATTTCAATGAAATAAAGTCATTAATGAGAATTCAATAAATTAAATATCAAAAGTGGTTTACTCCAAAAAAGGAATTGTGTGAAAATTTCTAGAAAGGAAAACCCTAACTACTTCAAGAACATTGAGAACAGATTTTAAAAGGGCAAGAGAAGGCACCATCAAGAGTTGGCAGTGAAAAGTTTTAACAATGGTAAAGAGTATGAAAGAAGAAAATTTCTATTTCTCTAATATTTGTCGGAATGGCCTACTAAATCTTGTCTGATGCAAGAAAATCCTTGGTCTTGGGCAATCCTCATCACCCAAAAATATTCCTATTCTGCAAATTAGACAATAAGTCGAATAAGGACTGTGTTAGTGGTCCATTTTATTTAGTCAGTTTGATATGAATTCAAACTATTGTTACTCATGCAACTACTCTTGTGTATGCTTAAACTCGTGCTGAAACTCATGCCGAAACTCGTGTTGAAACTGCCACGTATAGTGAAATTTTACAAGTGTCATGCTGAAACTCATGATGAAACTGCCATGTGTAGTGAAATTTTACAAGTGTCATGCTGAAAATCATGCTGAACCTGCTACGTGTAGTGAAATTTTACAAGTGTTATGTTGAAACTCCCGCGTATAGTGAAATTTTACAAGTGTCATGATGTTTCTTCATTTGCAACACTGTGGCCGCACACATTGGATTTTTCCACGCTGGCATGCATTCTTGAAGAGTCACAACTACTGTTAAGTAAAATATCTCGCGGCTAAAGGAGAAAGTGTGACCTGAGGCCGAAAGGTAGTTGACGTGGTCCGGAAGACAAAGGGACAATTTGGGTAACAACTCGTTCTTGGAGTGAAGGAAAATCATTTCAGAGTTGAGGAGGAGTTTAAAAAATAAATGGAGCACGATTTTGAAGGGGTTAGTGAACCATGAAGTAAGGGAATCATAGAAGGTGGACTGGAGAGAAGGATTCTAGGTTGGGTGAACACCCAGGAAGAGCGAAACAAAATCTCAGCCCATACACGCATACTGTTACCCTCAGGATGATTTCACAGTGGTTTTAAGCAACGCAAGTAGAAATTCATGGCTGTCCTTTAACCCAGGCTCGATGTAATGTAAATCCTATTATTTACATCGAATCAAGAAAAGAGTGGTGTTGTATTTCGTGTTTTTTTTGGTTCTTAAGTTCCCATTTGAAGTTCCTTACTATTTAGAAACAATATATCTATTTGTTTTCCGCTGTGTATTCTGTAGTAGGGTGTGTGTTGTAATTGTGTGTGTGTTGCAGCCAGATCGCTCTGCATTATGCGGTATCAGAGCCCAATTCTACTCTGGTATTAACACCTAATTTTCTTTTGTGAGATATGATACAAAATACCTGTTCGTGATGGTTGCTCAACAAGAGTATTGAAGGTTAATTTGGGTTACAGAACTAGTGTGAGGTTTGTGGATGTTGGTGAGACACATACAACTTGGAGGAATGTCGTCGCGAAGGAGAGGAGCAGGAAGGGAGGTGTAGGAAATCAAGAACTGGAAGATTTGAGACGAAGAATAGAGGAATTGGAGAATCATAGGAATGGAGATGATGAAGTATGTTCAGATCCAGAAGAAGAAATAAAAAACGAACGTGATGGTGATGAAAGAGACCCAACAACTGGGATGATTTCATATTTAAGTAATAGGGGTAGTGCAAAGGTTGAGGTTTCCTATTATGATGGTATTATGAGAGCTGATGTTCTCATTGATTGGATTGGAGAACTCGAAAGATACTTCAAGTATGAAAATGTTTAGGATCCAAATCGGGTAAGATTTGTTGTTACGAAACTGAAGGGATATGCAACACTATGGTGGGATATGCTGCAGAAGGATAGAGTGAATAATCGGCTGGAGAAAATCAGAACTTGGAAGAAGATGGTTACCAAGGTTAAAGAGAAATTTCTTCCTGCTGATTACCGACAAAATTTGTTCCGACAGGTCTAGAACCTCAGACAAAGGGAGACATCTGTTCGTGAATACACTAAAGAGTTCTTTAGGATGTCACTTAGAGCAGGCCTCAAAGAACCATAATTCCAACGAGTTGCAAGGTATGTAAATGGGTTGAAGTATTTGATTCAAGATGAAATAAGCACACAATATTTCCACACTATTGATGAAGCTTATCAAGCTTCCTTGAAGGTGGAAGAAAATATTGAGGGGAAAACACAACCTAGAGGTAGAGGAAGACGTTTTAAAGAACGAGGTAAAGCAGGGGCTGCTAAAGGAAATGAAAAGGAAGAAGAATATGCTAGTGGTCAAGGTGGCAGAGGAGGAAATGGAGCTGGTAGAGGCAGAGGATTCAAAAGAGGAAAGGGAAGATATGTAATAACTTGTTATCACTGTGGTGTAGAGGGACACAAGAAGTCTAAATGTACAAAAAGACAAACTTCAGGGAGAAGAGGTGAAGCACATGCATAAGTCACATAGGATGATGAAGCTTCAATAGTTGGATAAAATGTGACTGTTCTTCAACAAGAACAAGGTGAGAATTTGTTGTTCTGGAGAGTGTTGCTTAAATATGAACGAAAAGAGGAAAATTAACCAAAACAACGAAGGCAAGTTTTTAAAACAAAATGTAAGGTTCAAGGAAAATGTTGTACCCTGATTATAAATGGAGGAAGTACAAAAAATTTGGTATCCATTGAAGTCATGAAAAAAATAAACTTGACAAGGTTGAACCATCCAAACCCTTATCATGTTTCTTGGTTGAACAAGGGACAACAGGTGACTGTGACTGAGCAATGTTTATTGAATTTTCAAATAGGGAGTTTTCAGGAGTAGGTGTTATGTGATGTGATTGAGATGGATGCCTGTCACATACTGTTGAGAATACCATGGTTATTTGATCGACAAGTTCATCATGATGGTAAGGAAAACACATATGAGTTCAAGAAAGATAGGAAACAATATAAATTAACACCAATGTTGGAGGATACAATAGCAACAACAATAAATTGTACTGATTTAAACACAAGTAATAGTAGAATCATGCTATGTTTTGCTAAAGAATTTTTATAGGAAGAAAGAAAAACAACATTTTGTTTAGCAGTGATTCCAAAATAAGTGAAAAGTGTAGTGGAGCCAAATCTTGTACCTACAAAAATAAAGTTGTTGCTGGATGAATTTAAGGAGATTATTGTTATGCCAAAGGGATTTCTTCAAGTGAGAAGTATTTCTCATTAAATTGATTTGATTCCCGGATCAAGTTTACCTAATAAATCACCTTACAGGATGACTCCCGCAAAGAGCGAAGAAGTGAATCGACAAGTGCAGGAATTTCTTGACCCAGGGTTGATTCATGAGAGTTTGAGTCCTTGTGAAGTACCAATGGTATTGAGACCCAAGAAAACATGGGAGTGGTGAATGTGTACTAACTCGCGTTCTATAAACAAGATCACTATCAAGTATAGAATTTCACTGCGGCCGAGAATGGAGGATCTAATGGACTTTTCGAGTGGTGAATAGTAATTTACAAAAAAATATTTGAAGAGTGGTTACCACCATATTCAGATCATAGAAGGTGATGAATGGAAGACTTCATTCAAGACAAAAGATGGACTGTTTGAATGGTTAGTGATGTCGTTCGAATTAACCAATGCACCCAACATGTTCATGAGATTGATGAATGAAGTCTTGAAGCCATTTTTGGGTAAGTTCGTGGTTGTATATTTGGACGATATACTGATTTTTAGCAAGAGCAGAACAAATCATGTTGAGCATGTGAGAGAAATACTACAACGATTGAAGGAATATAAACTATTGATAAACTTGAAGAAGTGTACATTCATGCAACGAGAGTTAGTGTACCTGGGTTTTGTGGTTTCAAAGGAAGGATTGAAAATGGATCCTGAGAAAGTGAAGGCTATCCTTGAATGGCCAACACCAAGATTCACATTCGATGTGAGTAGCTTCCATGGATTGGCAAGCTTCTACCAGAAATTCATCAGGAACTTTAGTCAAATATGTGCGCCTCTTACAGAATGTATGAATAGGGGAGTGTTTTAGTGGATTGTAGTAGTAGAGAAGTCATTTGAAGAATTGAATAAAAAGGTAACAACACAACTGGTATTAATATTACCATATTTTAATAAAGTGTTTCAGGTTGATTGTGAATCTGGTGAAACAACAATTGGAGCAGTGATAAGTCAAGAGGGCAGACCCATTACATTTTTCAGTGAGAAGTTGAACGAGTCCAGAAAGAAGTACTATGTTTATGATCATGAATTTTATGATATTATGAAATCTTTGAGGAAATGGCCACATTATCTACTATTGAAGCAGTTTGTCTTGTTCACAGATCACAAAGTATGCAGTACATTAACAACCAAGGTAAGTTAAATCAAAAGAATACTAAATGGGTAGAATTCTTGCAAGTTATTCTTTTGTGTTGAAACATAGGTCCGAGAAGTCCAATAAGGTAGCTGATGCATTAAGTCGGAGAATAGCTTTACTCAATACCATGTCGGTAGAAGTGGTAAGCATGAACTATCTAAAGAAATTGTATGAAGAAGATGTAGATTTCTCAAAAGTTTGGAAGGCTTGTAAGGAGCCTTAGAGTTTAGACAAAACACCATATATGGACTACCATACCCAGGAGGGGTTTTTGTTTAAAATCAACAGTTGTGTATTCCCAGAAGTTCCATACAGCTGAATCTCATTAAATAATTGCATAGTGGTGGTTTAGGAGGACATTTTGGTGTTGATAAAACTGTAGCCCTGGTGAAGGAGAGGTACTTTTGGCTCAAATTTAACAAGTATGTTTGAAATTTTGTGGAAGGTTGTAGGATCTGTCAACTTACCAAAGGAAAAAGTCAGAACACAAGACTCTATGCTCCATTGCTAGTACCCAAAGGACCTTGGGAGGATATCAATATGGATTTTGTCTTAGGATTGCCTATGACTCAAAGAAAGCATGATTCAACAATGGTATTTGTTGACAGGTGTTCGAAAATGGAACACTTCATCATGTAAAAAGATTAGTGATGCTAGCGAAGTAGCTTCATTATTTTTCCAAGAGGTGGTTTGATTTCATGGAATTCCATAGAGTATTACTTCAGATCGTGATACCGGATTCCTTGCACATTTTTGGAGGACACTCTGGAAAAAGTCAGGCTCATATTTTTTTATACAATTTGACATATCATCCTCAAACAGAAGGACAAATAGAAGTAGTGAACATGATTCTAGGAAATTTGTTGAGAAGTTTAAGTGGAAAGAATCCTAGTCAATGAGATTTGGCATTAGCCCAAACTGAATTCACATATAATGATTTAGTGAACAAGTCTACAGGAAAGAGTCCATTTCAGATTGTTTATGGACGATCATCAAAAGGTGTGGTAGATTTGGTTGCATTGACAAATTTGGAAGGCAAGAAGAGTGTTGATGCGAATGATTTTGTGGACAGTATGCATGAATTATAGGAACATGTAAAGAAGAAATTGCAAACCAACAATGATAGTTATAAACAAAGAGAAGATGAGCATATGAGACAGAAGGTATTCCGAGAGGGTGAGATGGTCATGGCTCACTTGAGGAAGGGGATATTTCCTCGAGGAACATACGATAAACTCAAGTACAAGAAGATAGGTCCATGTCAAATTCTGAAAAAGATCTCTGATAATACTTATTTGCTGGAACTTCTAGAGAAATTTGACATATCTCCTACATTCAATGTTGCTGACCTCTATGAGTTTCATGAAGGGGACAAAAGAGCATATGAAGGTACCCTCAACATATGGGAACAACATCTACCAATTAAATCTGAGGAGTAGATTGAAGAAATTCTTGCTACCAGAATTGGTAAGAAGAATCGTTGGAAGGAGTACATGGAATATTTGATCAAGTGAAAGAATCAAGACGAAAATGATGCATCGTGGGTGAGTCAAGATCAATTAGCACATGGGAAAAACTCTTCACCTCAGAAATGATCTACACATGAGTTGGAGCTCATGTTTTTCTGGTGCAGACCCCCAGCCCTCAGGTTGGGTTCCGCTCACAGGATCGTTCTTTAATGCCTTCGAGCCAAATCGACTCTTTGACATTCCCTACTGGAATCTCAAATATTCGATCCATAGGTTCTTTTGGAAGCCCACCTGTGCGAACAAGCACTAGGCACTAGCTCCACTTTCCCCAAGTGACCACAACGCTATGACCAAGGGCTTAACCCAGAGTCCTTTCACAACTCACAATCTCGTGAGTTCAAGTGTTCAACCTTGGCACTCTCCCTTCGTGAAACCCCGAGAGGCTATCTTTGGTTTGCCCCTCGTTCTTCTCATTACTCACAACTTCGCGAGTTCATGGGTTGAACCCTCGTGCCTTCCTGTTGCGATCTTCCGAGACGCGATAAATCCACGCTGGGTTGACTCCTCCCTTGACGCTTTTCGCTATTCACAACCTCGTAGGTTGAAGCATCGATCCTTCATGCTCTTATCCTGAGAATTCCCGAGACGGGAGAAATCAACGGAATGTTGACTCCTTTTTCCGGGCGACACGTGTCCACTTGTCTATCACGCGGGCCCCACCTTATGGTTCTGCCACGTGTTCCCTCATGCCTCAGCTCTCGACACTTCATGACTTCTACAGTAGAAAAGAGATATCTTCAACCTCTGAACCTCCGAATGTGCGATATGTGATGGGGTTCCTGATCCAACGGTCCTCCCATTCTCTGGATTCAACGACTGTCCTTGCTCCTCGCGATTCCGCAACTTCATGACTTCGTGAGTTGGGACACCCAACTCTTAGGCTCTCGCTCTGTGAACCTCCAAGTTCACAAAATCCCGAACTCAGAATTCTTCGACACTTTTACCGATCTCTCGATCACTGCCATGTGTCCTCATTAGATGGACAGTCCTCATCTTTTCTTGACTTGTGACCTCCAGTCTCCTGGTCCTTGTCCTCAGAACCTTCGAAGTTTTGAACTCCAAAATCTTGATACCTACGTTGATTTCAGGACTTTTCCAGGTTCTCTCCTTTGCTTGTGAGGATTTAAACCTCATGCTTCTTTCGACAGATTCGACGGCTGTCGGCTGTCTGAGCTAGATCTGACGACAACTGTGCTCCTTCTTGAGCATGCGCTTTCTTCCCGAACTTGGAAGAATTCAAACACTTCAGAAGCATCGGTCTCTGCTTCCTTGGGACGCTCCTCCTCCTGAGCTTCTATCCTCTTTAATCCTTGAAGGATTATTCTCCTTGACCTCTGCACATTTGCAACTATGACTCTGTGCACATGATGGCACTTCTCCCTCTTGAGCTTGGTCTTCTCTGAAACTTTGAGAAGGTTTCCCGACTTCTGCTCTCCTTGCAGAGTCTCTGCACACCAATGTGCTATCTCTTCTGAGCTTCGGGACTTAGACTAAGTCCTCCCCTTTTCTACTGCTCCTGTGCTTCAGACTTGAAACAAAGCCTACTCTTTTCACACCCTTTGTGTTTGACAAGCCCAGATGGTTGTCAATCAACACTTCTCCCTAGTGTTGGCCTGGTGCACTACTTGCACAGGTCTCTGTCTTCTGTCCCTTTCTCTCTTTAAGGGGTGGAAATGCCCTGTGGAAAATTCCTGCTCAAGCACTCCTTGCTGATCCTATAGGGTGTTCAACAACCCTGTGAAGGTCCTTTCCCTGGATTCTTCTCTGTCCCTAAAATCAAAAGAGTTCTTCCTGTGCTCTATCTATACCTCTACTCAATTCCCTCCTGGCAGAGTATCTCCTCAGATTTCCCTCAGTGACTCTGTTCCACTTAGTGGACTCAACAGAGTTCCGTTGTGCACTCTAGCACCAGCTCAATTCCCTTCTGGCAGAGTATCTATAGAACATTCAGTAGTTCTGTCTCCTTGAACTCACAACAGAGTTCCTCCTCAGCACTCTGTGCCTGTGCTCAAGGCCCTCCTAGCAAAGCTCTATAGAACCCTCAGTAGTTCTATCTTCCTCCTTGAACTCAATAGAGTTCCCCCTCAGTGCAACCTATGCATCTACTCAATGCCCTCCTGGTAGAGCTCTATAGAACTCCTCAGAGATTCTGTCTTCTTCTGTGCCTCTCCTCTGCACAGTCCTATCTCCAAGGTGTTCAGCAACCTTGAGACCTTCTTGAGTTTAAGACTCCAACTGGTGTGCCCTCCTGGCATGTCTTCATCCAAATTCCGCAGAATTGGAAGTGCAGTTATGCACTGGCTTTCAGAACCCACAGTGTTCTGTCACACCCTCTTGGCATGAAGCCTCAAAGAACCAACCTAAAATCAAAGAACTCAGTATACAATGAATTCTGTCTGTCCCTGCAAATGCACACCTACAACATACATCTACAACATACAATGAACACATGAAAACATTCACACAACACAGAATGACATGCAGGAAAAACTACTATTTGTATTAATGTAAAATGCCTCTGTTTACAATGTGTTCGAGCTCAGACTTTGACAGAGTCTCGGCTCCTTCTCTATCTTCCCTCCTCTCGCAGATTCTCTATCTGCTCTTCAAAAAACTAACTCAAAACAAGACCAAAAAGATCTTTTACATGAGGGGGCTCTTCGAGCTCTTCCCTCCATCTCACCTACCCTATTCACTTATATTGAATTAACAATTAAATGGCTGTCTAGTCCGAATCGAATCTAGCTCCTAGCCTTACAACCATTTAAGGCTACTTCTACCTAACGCCTGCTCAAAGGCATGACTCGATGGCTCCACGACCTTACAACATTAATTACATTGAAATCAAATTCAAAATGTGAGAGGGCTGGCGCCTCTCTTCCTTGAATGTGCGCTTTGAATGCACTGAGTGAGCTGGTTGGTTGGCACATGGCTGACTTGGGAGCGTTGCTCCTGCATCATACTCCTCTGCTGTGAAAATTCATGAGCTCCTTCTCATGAGCTCTCCACCCTGGCTGTTGAAATCCTCCTAGATCCCAAACAACTCTCTGGAGCTGTCTCTCTGCTCCACCTCTCTGCTGTTGTTGCTGTTGCTGCTTTGCTGTTGCTCTAGCAGTCTCCCTTCTGCTCAGCTTCTCCTTGCTGGTAGTCTCTTGTGATCTGATCATCAACCCCCTGATCTCATCGATCACCTCGTCCAGCTACTGCAATGGATGGCTCTGTTCATGCAGCCTCCTCTGCTGCAATTTCTTTCTGCAGATGGGCAGATCACCATGATCTCCCATGCTATCCTCTTCATCCTCTGTGGCACTAAGTTACCACCCTGCTGCAAAGTTCATCTTTGCAGTTTCCTTACTGAACTACTATTTAGTTTCTTCCTGTGGCAGTTCTATCGCTGCCATTTCTGTTGCTGACATGTCTCTAGTTTTCTCTAGCTGCTACAATGGCTGGAATTCTTCCTTATCTTCCACTGCATACCTTGGTACTGTAGTGATCATTCTCCATTCATCTCCCTAGCTAAAATTTCTAAGTGATTCCTCGTAATTCTCCTCCTCTGAAATCTACATGACTGTCTCCTTTTGACAGTCATCTGCTGGCTCTGGATTGTTCAACCAATCCTCCATCTTCTCCAACTCCATCTCCCATGTAGTGAGCATCTTAACTGCATGCTCCTTTTCTTCCCTTGCTATCAGCTTTAGTGCTGCAACGGTCTCCTTCTCAGCTTCCATGCTGAAATGGTTGAGCCTTTCCTCAGAGTGCTCTTTCCCTTCTTCCTCTGCTTGGGCAAAAGTCAATGTCTAGTCCATCTCTTCCTCTTCTTTGAAAGTCACTGCTGGCTGTCCTTCTGCTATTGCTGCATCAACAACACATACGCTGGCCTCAACTGGGCTATATGGTAGGAATAACTTTATCCCTCTGATCAAAATCTGGATCAGGGGTCAAATTTTAGCTCAAAAATCAACGTTCTCGGAATTGCCTCAAAACAAATGTGAGTGTAGCCCTCGTCGTTGTGAACCCAACGCAACTCGTTTCGTCTCAAACGAATGTCGGGAGCGAGATATATAGCGATTTATTTGATTTTTCAAATAGGTAAAAAAAAAAAGGACGCTAACTGGGCAGTCCGTACAGGCTGACATGGCAGAGGCCGTACAGGTGACGTGGCATGAAGTACGCTGACAGGGCAGCTGGTGATGTGGCAATCATCTATTGGCTGACAGTTGGTCGAATGGGAAGTCGACACATGGCACTGCTTAGGCAAGTGATTGGTTGCCACGTGGCCCAGTTATGGGCTACCACGTGGCACACCGGTATTTTTTGTTGTTTTGTTTGTTAAGATGTATTGGAGTCCGTGGGGTTCGACCCCCGGACCTCCCCACCGCATAGCACTTTCACATACTCCGACCGACCAATGGGCTATCGTTTATGCCTTGTTGTATATATGCTCTGGATTATGTTTAAAATAAAATGTTTGTGTGATTTGGGCCGCGACCGGGCCGGGGCTTAGCCCCAGCCCTTGGTCGCGCGCTTTTTCATATGTGACCCACGGTTATATGTTATGGTATGGGCGCGTGCGTTTCATATATGGTTCAAAACAGTTGTGTAACCAAATAACTTCCCGCCAAGTGTCACTTTATTATTTTCCTATGGGACGGAGCCCCATTTTAAAACGCGCATGGTCACATTGACCCATATGCCCAACAACTTGACGGTTGGGGGTTTTAGTTCTGCTAACTGTTCGACGGTTTGCACCGTTTTGCGGTTGTGCGCGTGTGCTAGGTTTAAACACGAATTTGGAGCGTGTTATTGGTTCAAGCACACAGAGGTTGTGATGGGTTTAAACATGAATTTGGAGCGTGTTCTTGGTTCAAGCACACAGAGGTGCGTTTTGGCGAACCAGAGCCAGCAAGCTTGAAGGAAGAGAATGGCAGGAGGTCTATCTCTCTCATTTTTTGGCCGATTGAGGTGCTGTAAAAGACCAGCTAGGGGTTTTTGGATGTTCTGAATCCATTGGCACTATTTTCACAGCCATTTGAAGACTTTTTTTTCAGGTTTTTAACCATTGAAGTTTCAGGAAGCTCCAGGGAGCTTGAAGCCCTCATTGATTGAGGTCATGTGTTGGTGAGTCCAAGTTTATTTTTTGTGACTGAATAGTCATTTTTGGCTAATTGTTATGCTCTAAACACATTGGGACAGGTTTCAGAGGCTTTTGAGGACTTTTACAAGTGTCTTTGCCATAGAGAAGCTCATGGAAGCTTAAGGCCACATGTAGAAGAGGTCATGCCCGGATGAGCCATGATCCGTTTTCAGAGTTTTATTAGTCATTTTTGGGGTTTTTATGTGTTCTGATCCCAATGGTACAATCTATTTTTCCATTGGAGTTGAGCAGTAGCTTTTAAAAGAACTTTTGACAAATTAATCCCAGAGAGCCAAGTCCATTGATGGAGGCTTGAGGAGATGTAGCCCGGACGGGGGTGAGCTCCTTTATCATGTTGTTCTTGTTGTGAGTTTGATGGTTTATTTGCTGCAAGTTATGCTGCTGTGTATTTATTGAAAGTACATATTTAACCATTTAAAAGAACATATCCTCACACATGAACATTCACAAGAAGATACATAAATTTGGCACATAATTTATCTTGCATATTTTAACACATGAAGCAAGGTCTTGTAAAGTTTATTTTAATGAGGTAGAGGGTGCTTGCATAGCATAACAAGTCAGCCTTCTATTTTCAGATCAGGTGGTATCAAAGCATAGTTTGTTTTTCTCATGTGTTTGCCATTGATAGCTTGAGATTTAGCTGTTGGTATTGTGCAAGTTTTGTGTTGAAGTTTG